>VDFB02112082.1:0-21801 GCA_007258455.2 Sequoia sempervirens | reverse complement strand
TAAAGCTTGAAAGAGAAAATTTTCGCATGCCAAAAGTGATCATTTTTATTTCTATTTCACATTATTAAGATGGTCAAGTATATCAACAAGCAAAGATAGAAGTGAATCAATCTTCATTTTTAAGGAAAAATCTTCATTTTTAGGGCAAAATGTTCTTTTTTTAAGGGGAAAATCTTCGTTTTAAGTAGACTTGACTATTATGTTTCTACAATCCATGTAAATTGAACTAATTTCTTTTAGAAATTACTTGACCTTATATTTTTAAGGCACTGCTTCTAGAAATAATTACTTTTACAAACATTATGTTTCTACAATCCATGCAAATTGAATCTAATTGCTTCTAGAAATAACTACTTGATGGTCTTTTGAAATGAAAGTGTCTGCAAGATAGCCCTCAAAATGCAATTGGATTGTTTAAACCATAATTTATTAGTGAAATTGTCCACAATTTCTCTTTGATACATTTGACATGCTAACACAACAGGAAAATCAAACTGGCTTCAAATCATAGTTAAAAACATTAATGATTCATTGACATAATGAGTAATAAAAGTGAAATAATGTAAATGCTAATTTTTTTTATAAAATATGTGAAGGACTTAAGACTGCACCGAGAGGCAATGCCTTCCATGCAATAGGTATTTTTGGTGCACCAAACAACCTAGGCGGCCAAATGGTCTACTTAGGTAGGGGTCCCATGAGGGGGGCTTAAGATCTATGGATTATGATCAAATTCGAAAGAAAAAAGAATAGAGGATTAATAGTCATTTATTTAGTCATTTATATAGTCATTTATTTAGACATTTTTATTTGTCTAATATTAGTCATTTATTTAGTCATTTTTACCTGATGACCAAATTAGTCACTTATGATGATCAAATTAGTCATTTATTTGGAAAATTCTACTAGTTCTAGTCACGTGACTAAAATTTTTAGTCACATGACTAAAATTTTTAGTTACGTATTCATTTATTTTCCAAATTATACTAGTGCAGTAAGTATATCAATGTTGTCCTTGAGAAGTTTAATATGACAAATTGCAAACAATTAGTTGTTCCAGTGTTGTAGGGAACAAAACTATCTATTGAAGGTTGTCCAAAGTCTTCTACCGAGATGGAGGACATGACCATGTGCCTTATGCAAGTGCAATTACCAGTTTAATGTATGTGATGGTCTGTACTAGGCCAGACACCAAGCAATGGGAGTACTTAGCAAGGTTATGGCTAATCTTAGGAGGTTGCATTGGGATGCTATGAAAAGAGTTTTCAGATACTTGAAGGGTATTGCTGAGTATGCCTTGTGTTATCATAGACACTCTACTAGATTCAAGAATTTTAGTGAGCATTCATGGATATGTGGATTTTGATTAGGTAGGGGACATTGGCAATAGAAGATCCACCAGTGGATACATATTCATGTTATATGGTGGTGTAATTAGTTGGATGAGCAAGCAACAAGCTGTAGTCACTTTGTCTACTATTGAGGTGGAGTATATGGCAGCAACACACACCTGCAAGGAAGTTGTTTCACTTAGACATTTGTGTTCTGATGTTGGGTTTAATACAGGGAAGATTACTATTTGTTGTGATAGTCAGAGTGCTATTTTTTGGTGAAAAATCCCACTTTCCATGTTAGGATGAAATATATTGACATATGATATCACTTCATTCGTGATATGGAGGAGGACAAAAAGGTTAATCTAGAAAAGTTTGATACTCTAGCAAATGTTGTTGATGTGTTAATGAATCCCATGAGCATGGATAAGTCCAAATGGTGTGCCAGTTCGATGGATCTTGGAGCCTATGATACTCAATAATTTCAAGCGTTGAAAGGTGCCAGTAAGTTCTTTGTTAAGTGGGAGAAGGTTGAGAGATTATGTCTCAAACTTACTGGTGTGTTAAGATGTTCAGGCTTTGGGCTTGCCAATTATTAAATGTATGGTAAAAGCCTTAGAATTTTTTCAGGTAATTGGGCATCGGGATTCGAACTTATCACTTACTAAATGTAGGTGCAAACTAGAGGAGTGTCGATAATCGGGCTTTGGAGTTCCGTTGTAAGCTTTACTAGTAGAGTCTATAGTATCGGGTATTGAGGAACCCCAAAGCCTGACCCACAAAGGGACTTCATGTTTCAAGTTTGTATAGTCATATATCGAAGGGAGTCTTCTTAGTGTCTCCTCAATACTTCAATGAGATTGTATTGGGGTGACATTGTGATGTCATCGGGACATTGAGTCTTGTCCCCTCGACATGCCGATGGCAGGCTAGGGGAATCTTGTTGGTGGGAAATTTTAATTTCACTAGGAATTTAAAGTTAGTCCCTTCAACAACCTGATAATCCGATGGTTTATGGAGGTGGGGGCCACATGGGGCAACATAAGCTTCATCGAAGTGACACTTCAATACCGATGGGAGTTGATATGAGGTCCCCTCGATATGGCGATGAGTGTGACCTGCTAGTGCGTGAATGATGACTTGGTGGGATCCGACCATGCCAAGCTGGAAAGCAATGATTAGTTGGTGACCATTGAGGGTTGTTTGGTCAAGTGACTTGGTAGGTGATGTGGACAACAAAGTGACTTGGTGAATTTGAAGAGAGCATGAACGAAGTCTCTTCAATGGTCTGATATGGTAGATAGTTAGACCGTTTACTACAGTTTCTTGGGGAATCAAAATTGAACAGTTCTTTGGTTGATTTGGAATGTAGAACAAAGGTGAATATGAAGGGTTGTATTTGGTGTGATGTTTTTTAATACAGTAAGAACTATGTTGTTCAATTTGTGAATGAGGTTGATTAGGGAAGTTGTTGAAATTGATGGTGTGAATTAACACATCTGGAAGCATAAACTTTGTATGTAATCATTATTTATTGAAATATAAAGAGATTTTGCTTGGTGTGTGGGTTTTTCTCCAGTAAGGGTTTTCCCACACAAATTTGCTGTTCATTCTATGATTGTGTTAAATTTTTCTACTATGTTATTCTATTAATGTGCATCTTAATGAACTGTAACTTGAATTTGAATGATATATTTGCATTTCTCTTCTAAGAATTGGCATTAGGAAGGTGTTTCCACACTTAGCTTTCCTTACAGTGGTTAAAATCTTCTTCAAGGAACCTTTATCTGACACCAATTTTTGAAATGAACAAGACAATTGAGAGGGGAGGTGAATTAGTTGTAGTAGATTAAACTTTCAAAACCCTCAAGAGTTATTAGATCCACAAGCATTCATTAAACCATTATTATATTAGTTTGATTAAACATGAAATGTAGATAATAAAAACTAAAATCACAACACCATACACAAGAGAATACTAGATTTACATGGAAAACCCAATGAGGGAAAAACCATGGCGATGATTAGCTCACAATATAAGTAATAGAAAAATTGGTACAAAAGGGATCACTATGAAGGATAACTTTAAGAAACCCGCCCTCCTCGGCGAAGGTGTAAAATCCAACGGATCTTGTATACTTTTTGATAAAAATATTAATTTTATTGGCGAATTTGTTCATTTTTGGGAAAAGAATAATCTCAATTGGTGAATCTTTTCTAATCACTAGAAGTCTGTGGAAAATCTAGTGAATTGAATTTTTTTTTAATCCAATAAAATATTTTCATTGGCAATTAAAACTTTTTTTCAAACCAATAAAATATTTCAATTGGAGAATAAACATGTTTTCAAAACATAAAAAATATTTTTGTTGGCGATTAAAACTTTTCTTCAAACCAAAAAACATATTTTCATTGGCGAATTAAGCCTATTTTCAAACTAATAAAAAAAATTCATTGACAAAATTCAGTTGGAAAAAATATCAAATTTCGAGACAAATTTTTCACACATTCAAATTCCTTCATAAAGTGTCTAGAATGGGGAAAAGTGTCAACATATTTATTATGTCTGAAGCCAAATGTCAATGCAAAATAATATAACCCACGACTGTTTGATGAATTTTCAATGGACGGTTGTAGTTACATTTCGAAAGAAAATCTTTGAATCACTAGACATGCGAATTGAAACCTCTGGAATAACACTAGAACCGTTAGATTTCCAAAAATCAATGGTTGAGATTTTATTACTTATTAAATCACTTAAAGTCATGACAACCAAAATAATATTTTATCATTGATTGGCTACCAGCAATTGAAGGTCGCTTAAGTTATAACTTAAGCCTTTGGAGTCATCATGGTGAACAAGCCCTTGACCTATGGGAACGATGGGTTTGATGATAAAAATTAACACAATCAAATCCAGAAAAAATATTCAAATAGTTAAATAGTTGCTATATGGGGCAACACCCTGTATTAATCAAAAAGAGATTTTACATTCCTCGGATGGGATTAGACACTTACCAAGTCACCAGGGACTCATCCCTTTCCAACAGTACTCACAATGAAGCCTTCATTTCCACAAAACATTACAGAACCAAAATACTTAATGGATTGACATTGGACACTTATATAGATTACAAATATTTAATAGACCATCAAAAACCAAAATGACCTTCCACAGACACTAGATTATGCATTGCTACAACTAGCCTTGTTGGTCTTCTTGGCTTTGATTTTATTCAGAATCACCGGACAATCACCACCACAGGCTCTATGGGTAGGATGGTTTGCTCGTTCCTCCCAACTCCTGGTGTCATTTGCTACCCATTCTTCACCAGTGCCCATCTCCCAATCCTCCTCATTTGAAGACCACCTTTCCCTATTGAGATCTTTCGCCACTACAAACAACTTCACCTAACCCTTCAGTTGATCTTTGATAGTGTCAGCTACATGTAGAAGAAAGTCAATACACCTATCAATCTCCCCCCACTGATTTTTGAGGGCTGCATGGTCCAATGATTGCACTAGGGGAAACTTTGGTACTGAAAATTCATTCCCATGAGCCTTGCAGTAGTGCAATGACAGAAGGGTCATGAAATTTCCATCGATGTTGTCTAGTGACATGTTGATATTTTCCAATAGAGAGTGTGGAAAAAACATTTGGCATAGCTTCTTCCCCCAAGCTTTTGAGACACCCATGTACACAAGCATTGACAGAAACATGGCGAGTATTTCTGAATTCCCCTTGAGCTTGTGGGTAGCCAACAAAAATTCTAGGCCCAAAACTGGGTGCTTGGACACCATTATCCCTTTCACTCATTTCTAAGTGATTTCACCATGGAAAGCATTATGCCAATTTGAGAAAAATGAGCACAACAACCCCTATTTGTAGCAAAACCTCATGTAGCCTTATGGAGACAGTACCGAGAAATGAAAACCAACATGTTACATGTCCTTCATTCTTTATACACAAATATTTTTGTGATCCTGCCACACATTCCCCTGATCGAATTAACCTAAAAATTAATGTTGAGTGATGCAACCATCTTGTCATCTATCATGGACATACCTTTTAAGCACATGTTTCAAAGGTAAGAAAAACATCTTAATCTATGCCATCCATTTGGTTTGAGGGTTATGCATAGGAAAATTAATATTGTCACATCAATGATTAAGGATTCAAGTGGTGAATTAAATGTTAAATGTGATTATTTGATGTCATACTCATTTTCCTCATTCTAACTTTTATATATACTTCACCAACTTGATGTTCTTCACATCATTTATAATATATTTGGCTTTAATTTCTTTCTTCTCTATTGTCAATTTAACTTTGATATTATGGAGTCTTCATGGTGTATCATGCTACCCAAATTTTTTTGGGAGAAAAGAAGGGACGATGCATACGATAGAAAAAAGTTGGGTATGGTTTTACAATTCCTTGTGTACAGGTTGAGGATGCTATAAGAACAATTGTGGGTAGGGAATGGCTTCAGAACAACCCTTGTACTCTATATTCTAAGGTAGCTTTGACTTTATTGTCTAATTGCATGGACATTTTGCTCAAAAATATTTGGTGAAGACGCTGGCAATATGTTATTTGCAGCCTTTCATTTACTCTATTTCTTCATTGGAGTTGGCACTGGAGCATTACAATTTTGAAAGTGGGTTAGCACTTGTTGGTGGAATCTTTTGGAAAGTGGAATTGCATGCTTCTATAGTGCAGGCTCTTGCCTTGGTTAATATGAGATGGGGTCTAGTATGTGATAGGAAAAATGATTCATTAAAGAGTGGAGTTTTGGAGGAAGGTATTGGGTGATTCACTTTTCTTCTCTGTTGTTACTTTGTTAAATTTGATTCACCTTCTACTCAAATACCCAATTGATGGCCTAAGCTAATGTTACACAAAAAATTACTAATGAATTGTGTGACATGTCGCATGTTTATATTTTATTGTACATCATAATAGTTCTTGTAATATGTATTTTGTGACTATTTTTTTGTCATGGTTAGTGGCTTTTTGGCCATGTGCTGGCTATGTATTATGTACTTCATTCTTTAGCTACTTAAATTAAAATACTTTTTGTGCATCCATTCTTGAAAATTCTAATATTTTCAATTCCATTTAATTCTCTCTTTTCAATGCCTTGAAGCACTACATTTCATTTAATTGAAATTCTCTATCTTTTCGAAGAAAGTGTGGCACACCATATGGACATCCGAAGTGTTTGATTGGATAACTTCATATTGAAAACTGTACAACATATTGTATAATCATAGATGATGATCTCATTAATCTAGTGATCTAGTGAAACAATATTTGTAATGATATCATATCGTTTGAGTGGAATTGGTGATTTTGATAGCTTGTCAGGTTGAGGTACAGTTTGCATGTAGCCATTTATTAATCAAATTAAACATTTTAAATTTTTAATTGTAAATGTAATGCTTAAATTTAAGTTACACGAATTGATTGAGTTGGTTTTTTGGTTTGTGGGAATCACAATTATCAATATACCCAACCTCACACGTGACACATGTGAGGTGTACACAGGGATCAGGTTGTTAGTGGCACTGTTGGCCCATAAATAGGGATAGTGAACACAACTGAAATCATTCATTGAAGGCTTAAAAGGCTTTACTATTGAGTGCAATGTTCTGAATTGTCACAAGAGTTTTCATTTTGTAGGGTTAATAAGGATTCAAGAAGAAGATGATGTGGTATTATTGGGGATACTTTAAATTCTCTTACCTCTAGTTAAATAGTTACAGAGTAAAAGACCAATTTCCTTCAAGTTCAGAATGGGTGGAATTGGAAAGAAGTTGATTTGGTTCACCTAACTTCTGAGACAAGTTTTGAACCATGATGAGGAGCTCTGATGGAGATAAGTGTTTTACCACTACATAGAGGTTGTGTGCAAAATATGGGAGAAATTTTACTACCACTCATCTTCTACATGACTCTGGTTTTCAATTAGAATAGATACATTTTGTATCTTCACAACTCCCTTTTCCCCAACATGGTTGGCTAGGAAAATCCCTTGCATTTGTATTTCCAAAGCCTCATTTGTATTTGAGAGTACATGGTTTCCTAGGAAAGTATTATGCATTTATTTTCAGTGCCCATGGCTTACCAGGCAAGTTCCATGAATTTATTTTCAGAGCCCGTGGCTGACCCGACAAGTCCCATCACCATGCATTTATTTTCAAAGTGAAATTTGTATTACATCATCACCAACGGTCCAACAAAAGCTTGGCACTTACATTTGTATTTGTATTATGTAAAGTACTAAAGTAACATATGTTATTTATACAAAGCAAGAGCTTGGCGGTTCAATGCTCTACTCAATGATTCATCTTTAAAAAGATATGTAATAATGTGACATTGTAATTTAGTTATAATAAAATAAATGGTTGTGTTATTGTTCGTTATTCATTTACAGGAAAGAATTATTTTCTGAGTTTAGTGTTTATGAATCTATTCAAATCCATTTTTTTCCTTTAAGAAATTAAGTATCATCTATGTATGAAAAAATTGCATGCAGATTTAAAAGAAAAACATAAAGCAATACAAATGAAAAAATAAAGTTGCCATCAAATTGACAAAAAAATTATAAACACTAAAAGTTGTCACTCTTGTTAGGGTTTATTGAAATGTTATTGACTTATAATTTTTCATTGAAATTCTCCCCAGTTCCCAATATCATTATTCATGTTATTAAGTCCTTTGCAATGTTAAGTTACCAACCCCTTGTCCTTGATGTCAATCCTAGTGCACTAAAGTTTAAAACAACTTTAAAACACATGTTTATTATTTATATCATAAATTACTCAACTGTTTTGATGACCATTTGATGTATGGTTGTCGTTGCATTCTGGAATAAAATGCACAGAGTGCTAGGATTGTAAACTTAAACCTCCAAAATCACCCTTTAACCATTAGATTTACAAAGATCAATGGTTTAGAATTTACTGTCAATGTAGGACAACCATGTACTAATTGTGTAGTTTGGACATTGGAAGCAACATGTTGATGTTTCAATGTTTCATTCACTTTAATTTGTTGTTGATCTCCCCTAGTTCCTACCCCCGGTACCATTATTCATTTTATTAAGTCCTTTGCAACATTAAGTTACCAGCCCCTTTAAAACACATTTTTATTGTTTATATCATAAATTTAATCAATTTTCAAGCATTTGATGAACATTTGATGTATGGTTGTAGTTTCATTCTAGAATGAAATGCATAGAGTGCTAGGCTTGCAAACTTAAACCTCTAGAATCACCCTATAACCGTTAGATTTACAAAGATAAATGGTTTAGAATTTGTTGTCAATGTAGGACTAAATGGCTTGTTTTAAATGTTTTCATCCATGTATTAATTATGTAGTCCGAAAGCAACATGTAGATGTTTCATTCACTTTAATGTTTGAAAAAAAAAAGAACTTTCTAGTGCTAAGTGATTTTATTTTTAAGTGAGAGGGTCAGCACACAGGGGGATTTTAGTCTTCAGTTTTCTCATTGCTGCACCACCCTATTCTAGTTTCAACAGTTCCACTTCCAAAAAATCTATTCTAGTTTCCATGACTGTCACCATTAATATTTTCAAGAATCAAAATTTGGGTAAGTGAAAGAATTCTTGTAGTTACGTTTCATCATTTGACATTTCTTAAAATTAAGGAGGACTAAGAATTAAGAAAAATTAAGGAGGACTAATAGGGAATTCACAATTTCACATTGTATAAACATGTCTACCACTAGTACCACTAGAGCAATGTCAGATAAAATAATACATTATGCAAAATTGCTTAAAACCCCAAGTTTCATTGATGAATACCATGATATTTATGATCCTGAAACCTGTGGTAGGCATACCTCAGAACTTAGATTTTCATCTCAAAATAAGGTTGGAAATCAAATGCAAGTTAATAGTATTAGTGGACCCTGGGTAACTAGATTAGGGTGGATGATGTTACATGAGGTTTTCCCTTGCCCAGAATTTATCATGGTTTGTGCCCAAAATTATGATGATAAAAAAAGAGAAATTGTTAATAAATATGGCAAAGAAGAATTGTTATCCATTAATGCAAAAGAACTTGGAAAAGTGTTGGGGTTTACAACCAAAGAATTTGGAAATTTCCACATTGACCTAGAAAATCTTGCTAGTGATTATGAAGCAGTGGATGAAATGGAGAAAAATCGTTTCATAAATAAAATAGTTCAAGATAGAAACAAATTGAAAGGTGATCATAAGCCTGCTTATGATTTTCATATTTTTAAACCATGGGTTGAGGATACTATTTCCATGCTATCATTTTTCCTTCGACTGGATAGCAATTTGGAAGTGGGTGCAAGCCTCCTTGAAATGGTCTTTAATATCCATTATGGATAACATGTCAAATATAACTATATTGAGCACATTGTAGAATCCATGCATAAACAAATTTTAATGATTATGGGAGGTCCCACCAAGAAATTTAGGTTCACAACCTATTTGTGCTATTTTTTTCTACTCAAATTTAGAGGAATGTTTCAGACCAACAAGCTTCAGATTCAACCCTATAGTAATTCATAGGAAAATAAAATGGCTCTAGTATATGATCAAGGACCACTAAGATAAGGATGCATGATTCTCGAAGGAACTACAATCATTTTGTAGACTAATTTTTGGCTCCATTGCATCAAGTAATTACAAATACTCCAATACCTAGATTGCCTATGTCTTGTAGAAATTGCATTCAACTAGGAAAAGAAATACAATTGACTGATTGGTACTTAATGGAAGAATATACTATACTAAGATTTTATGGATCAAGAGTACAACCATACAAACTTCCAATACATGTGACAAAAAGGGTTTTTGCATTGGAATATGTAAGGCAGGTGCAGAGTACTGATGAACTATACTTTATTGGTATGCAAAAGAAGACCTTATTTCCTTCTTTACCTTTTTCATGTGGAGGGTTCATATTCGAGAGAAAAGCATTTAGTGTGGCACATAATCTTTTGAATTTTTTTAATTTTGATCCTATCTATCAATGGTAGTATGATCCATGTGACACCATTAAATAAATGATCATGGCCAATAGGAATTCTCCAAGTAGAATTCAAAATCAAAGTAAACCCTTGCTTGAAAACTTGAGAAACAAGGATTGTTGGGATGAGGTCAAAATTGCAATGGTGAAAAGTGTTGTTGAGAAAGGTATTTTTTTTAACAATTATTAGTAGAAATTATGGCATTGCATCGAAAGACAATCAAGAGGTACAACAATTTTTATGAAAAAATTGATAAGCCATCTAGTACAGTAAAAATGCTAGATTCTCTAGATAAGGAAGTTACAGCTAAAAATTGGTCATAATAAAAAATTACTATCTTTTGGTCTATGAGGAAGGAGTTGGGTGATCCAAGAGCTCTTGCAGAGTATGGAGATAATGAAGAAGATCATGAGTTTAGCAAATTGTGGAATATAACTTAGTTGAATATGTTGAGTTGTGAAAGGTTAGCCACCAATCTCACTTGAATAGGAAATGGTTTGCACTTCATCTGTTATATAAATACTCTTCAAGTTGTGTGTTCAATACACACAATCATGAAACAATCACACGTTAAATAACATTAAATTATGCATTCATATGAAATAAGCATTTATATAAAAGTATTTATATTATAAGTCTTCATACATAATTAATCCCATAAATGAAGCATATAAAAGGTAATATCGTCATTTTTTAAACCAAATATAAAGTATCAAGTGTTAAATTTAGAGAATATATGAGGTCCTTAAAAGGCCTCATCATCCTCTCCTCCCTACTCTTAACCATTTCCTCATGGTTATAGATAAATTATATTAGGGATGTCCTTGTTCAGAGCTTCGATCCATAAGGAACAATCAACTACAACTTCTTTGTATTGGTTTGTAGTCCCGAGTTTGTTGGCGAAGCTATTGTTCTATTGAAGTTTTTCATACCATGGTTTCAAGACTTCTTCTGGTATTCTTCTAGGTGCAATGATTTTTGGTGTGGGCATAATGATGATGGGGATCCTAAACCTCATCCCAATCCAAAATTATTTTTGTTGTTGTATCAAATTGATCACATGCCTAACCCTTGTTAAACTCCAACTTATATTGTTTGGGTTAATGGGATCTCTTCTTTTTAATGGATCTAGAATGGAGTTATATCATTCAATACATGCTTGTTGAGCTAATGGAGAGAGTTTTCCTCCCACATTTTTACAACTTACAATACTATTCAATAGGTTAGAAATAAAAATTGGAGCCACATCATTGAGCCTAGCCACTAATTTGAAATTTTTAATATAGTTGGCTGCATCAAGTTTCTCCCCTCTCATTGGAAAACCATACCTTTTTTGTACTTACCTGCATTCTTCCATTATTTTCCTCCATTCAACTTGATTTTGCAACAAAGAGACAAATAACCTAATCTGGAGTTCTCCAACATAAATGCTAAGGAGAGAATCATCTATATCTCCCATAAGAAAACCATGCTCTAAAAATTCACACATCTGATTTTGAATACTTGGTGAATTTTAAAATATGATTGTAGAAAATCATTGTTAGTCCTAAAATCAAGAGATCTCTATAACACAAGTTGATTTAATTTCCATTTCTAAAACAACTCTCTAAGAAATAAACCATACATCCCTGAAGGTTTTCTAGTAGCTACTAATGCAAAAGCTATGTCCACTGCTTCAACAACCTTCTTTTTTTGCTTCATCCCTTTTCTTTGTAACTATTTCTATCATATCCTGAAGCTGTTTAATGAGTTGATTATATTTCATGGTAGTGATTGAAAGATACCTTGGGCCTATAGACTTTTCCTGTGCTTTTTCCTTTGGTGGAGGTAACATAAGTAATTCAGAAGATGAAAATAATGTCTACTCTGGTTCTTCCCTATCAAGAGCTACTCTCTGCCTTCTTTCTATTTCCTTCTTCAACCTTTGAATTTCACTGTATTTTTGTTCACATTGCTCAGTTACTTTTCCTAGGGTTTCCTTAGCATTCTCCAGTTGAGTAAACAACTAGTTTATGTCCTGTTGCAAATGAGATTTCAATTTTTCTACTTCAATTTCAGATTTTGAGATTTCTTCATCTCTTTGTTTCAATTTCATTTCCAATATCATATTTTTCATTTTAAATTCTAATAATTCTCTCTCCAACCTTGATAATTTCAATACAAATTGAATTTGTGTTTCTTCTTATTTTCTCTGATTTAAATCACTATCTATTTCTTCTGGTTGTTCTATGGGCTATTGCCCTTCCTTGTGGAAAAATGGCTCTTCTGTTTGTTCTCCATGCTAAGTTGGAGAACCAATAGTAGTATCATGGATTTTGGTTTCTTCAAATACTTGGAACTCTGATAATCTAATGTTTTCTTCAAACATTGGGGATAAAGGCTGAGAATATTCCTTTTCAATAGGAGATTTTGGGGGAGTAGTGGGGTTTTTCATAGTAGTTTCGGCCATAGGGACTTCTATAGATTGAGAATCTTTAGGTTCTTTTGTCTCAGATTCTTCAACTTGAATTATAGGAGGGGATTTTTGAATTTTCCTTTTCTTTCCTCTCATCAATTTCTTTACTTTCTTAGATTTTTCAAGTTTTTCTTCCTGTTTTCTTTTCTTTAGTTTTTGTTTTTCCTTAGCCCCTTTCTTCTTTTTACTGCTTTTTTCTTTAGGCTCATACTCCTCTGACACTTTTATTTCTTTTTCCTTCCTTTTTCTAGAAGTTTCGGCTTCTTCAAAGTCTATTTTTTTATGCCTCTTTAAAGTTTTTTCCCTAGCTTTTTATAAGCCCTTCCCCTTTCCTATTTTCAAAGTTCTAGTTATGGGGGTTTTATATTTTTCTAAACTTTCACATTTAGTATTCATCAAAAATTGTATCCATTTTTCTTCACCATCGGGTTTTGCATGAAATGATGCTTAACAATTAAGTGCATTTAACCATGATGCATAATCCTACTTTCTTTCTCTTTACATCCCATTGCCATGTCACTGATTTGTGAAAACAAGAATGCGGGAAAATTTACCCTTACCTTTGGTTTAGCTTGCCCATGGTGAACATGAATCAGTAGACACAAAGTTGGCCCCAACACTGTAGCATATTGGCCCTCACAAGTAAAATATTTCATCAAGCAGTGAACAATTGAAGATCAAGGCTCCTTAAGACTTCCTTTGTCAATGCCCTTGTTTTTACCTTTGTGAATTTGTAAAATAGGTAGAGTTTGTGGATCAACATGAAACATTTCTAGAAGCTCTTTTAAATCATGTTGACCTTAACAAATTTTCCTTCAGCTGGGATTCTAGACAATGCACTAATCATAGTCGTGGATACCTGAATAGTTTCTCCTCTCACTACTGTGAAGTTGATGTGGAAATTCCTTAAAAATTCCTAAATTATATCCCATTCATACCCCTCATATTTCAGAATAAGTTCCATCCATCCTACTTGTTGTAACCATCTCCTTGTTTCATTATCTAAAATTTCCTCTTTTGGTTCAACCATTTTCTTGTAACCCATTTTTTCAGACCGAGAATTTGAGAAATTCAAGAACAATCTCCAGTTAGGAAAAAATGCAAAAAAACAATATTGCAAAAATGACAACGATTCTTTTTCTCTTTGCTTAATGAACTTGAAATAGCTCATAGTTTTTTCTCAACATTAAATGTCATTTACTCACCATTATGTTCAGTTTAAACTAGAGTACACTTCACACGCCTGAAATTTCTCATCAACCAAAATTGTTTTAAAACTTGCTAATGAAAGGTGGCAACTGTTCTTTTCATACAATTAACTTTTTTCTTTAACATCACTTCACAATAATTACTTGAAAACTGAACAAGTAATGTTACCACCTCATATTTAAACCACTAAATAAATTACACTTGGAATTTAACATGATGATATGACTTTTATAACAACTTTATGACACATAACCTAATGAATATACACTTTCAAAAATAAATACATCATATAAATGCTTACCTCTCATGTGAAATGACATCGATGTTGACAGTTAGTATATGTGATGGTATATCCAATGCACAAACACAATAAAACCATATTTATGAGAATTCCAAAACAATCTTTTCACTTTTAAAAAATGATCATAATTCATTAAATGCATTTAATCATAGTTAATAAATGTAATGTTTTCTACTCATATCCAACATGTTGGGCTCAACCCTTGTGGGAGCCCAGTTTCCTCCACATGCTATTATGTCTAACCATGCAAATCTAGAATATTAACTGAACCTATACCTGCACAGTAAACAAACAAGTTAGCAAAAATAATGAAGCTAAGAGCTTCAACGATGCATTAATTCTTCTTCCTGCTCCTGAATGTCGTGGACTGCATCAACTATCAAACTGATCATTAATACTTAGGGAAATTGTAATTTTTCCTCTTTAAGATCTTCTTTAACTACCGAGAACAACTGATCAGGAGTAATCAGTAGCTATCAAGAGTTGAATTAACTTGTACTTAAACAAGGTTTCATCAAATAATTGACTTCCAATTCAATCAGGAGCCATCATGATCTTTCTAGTTTTAGGAGGAGCTATCAGAATCTATCCAAATATGTACCTACAAGAGACAAGAAGGTTAGGAATTTTTTTTTTAATTTTGATCATTTTTTGGAAGGTAAACCACCATTTCTGGTTTTTGATTTACCTTATTTATTCATGGTAACTGAATAATATTAAGGACAAGACACTTCTCCTAAAGAAGAGAAATCTTCCTTAGTAAAATGTTCTATCCTTGATTGAAGTTTAGTTGTAAATTATTCTTTTGATGCTAGTTAATGATAAAGCCTAAGCCTATGTCTATTTACTAGCATTTTCCTCCTTTCTCCATCAATAGGTATTAACTAAACAGCTCCATTATAAAAAAATTCCTTAATCTCATATGGTCCAAGCCATTTGATATGCAATTTCTCTTTGAATTCTTGAAATCGTGAATCAAATAGTAATGCCCAATCTCCTACAGTAAATTGTTTACTACAAATATTCTTGTCATGCCATTGTTTCCTTTGATTTTTAATGATCTTTGTTTGATGTAAGGCTTCCATCCTCATTTCATCTAACCTATTCAATTGCAACACTCTACTTTTCTACGCTTTAGTCAAATCTATACCCACTTTTAAATTTATTCTAAGTGTCTCAAGTTAACATAAACATGGGTAAATTTTTTATTAAATCAAGAAGTAAAAAGCAAGGGCATCACATATCCCTATCAAGCTCAACCAAATGATCCAACTGTTGAGACAAATCCATGGGTAACTGACCCTAGTCCACTAAATTCCAATCATAAATATGATCAAAAGCCCATTTGGCCAAGCAATCAACAACAACATTCCATTATATAGGAATATGATTGAAAGTAACAAACTCCAAAGAAGCACAGAGGTTAAGAATATGATCAACAATCAAAGCCAAATGCCAGCTAACATCCTCTAAATGCCTCCTATTCAACAAGTTCACCACAACCTGGGAATCAGACTCACATATGATCCTTCGCCATCCCAATTGACTTCCACATTCTAGAGCTAATAAAATGGTCTAATCCTACATTAGATAATTAGTATGAAGAACCTTATAAACAAAGAAGATAAACTGAACATCTCCAGAGTTGTCCCCACCAACACCACCAATTCTAGCATGACCCAGGTTTCCTCGAGAAGAGCCATTCATTTTTATTTTTAAGACGCCCTAAGGTGGAGGATACCATCTCCCCTCCCTATTCACCTTTGGGGTAGGATGTCGACATCTGTTACGCATGAGCTATCTTTGTAGAGGAGGAAGATGAAGATGATTAAAACAACCAACATCACAAGGAGCCACTGATGCAGTCAGATCACACTTTTTTGCAATAGTGTCTTCCATAGAATGCAGAATTTTCTGCCACAAGCAAGGGGCTACCAACATCATATCCTATAAAATATGATGTTTCCTCTCCAACCAAAGGTTCCAGATAATAAAGGATGGGCCAAGAGCCCAAGAAGCTTGAAGAAAGGGAGTAGAAATAGGGGCCCTACCCCACTGATTGAAAAACTCAGCCAGCAAGGAAACATGCCAACAAGGCACATTCCACACCCTCCACCAAAAATTCCAAATCTCCCTAGCATAGGAACATTGGAAGAAGAGATGAGAGACACTCTCCTCGCAGTTACAACACAAAAAAAAACATTGAAGGGCCTTGGAAACCCTGCTCACATAAATTATCCCAAGTAAGACACTAGTTTTGAGCAACTAGCCACATTAAAAAATTGAATTTTGGGCCATGACACTTGTGCAAAACTTGCTTCCACCAAGGGACCTCGATGTTCCCAAACAACTGCATACCAAGCTGCTTATAACTAGTAGACACAGAGTACTTCCTAGACAAATCAAAACCATCCCAAGCTAGGACATCAGGGCCCCTCAAAGAATTACAAACATAGGAAGCCATAAGCTAAGCTAGCTCATGCCTATCCTCCTTAGATCCCCCAAGTGGCCAATCAGAAGGATGCTTCCAATGAAAGCTAACAACCAAACCACAATGCTAAGCAACCTTATAATTCTCAACGGTATCCTAGCTAGTTGCAATAAAAACATTATAAAGGGAATAGAGATGAGGAAAAGTGGAGAGAATATGTGGTTTACCATCTGAAGAATCTAACCAAAAAAGAGCCTGTGACCCCGAATGACAAATCCAAAAAAGTGCTCGCTTATTCAAATTGTTCCCCACTTTCAAAGTCTACCAAATCATAGAACCACTCCCCTCCATAGGATAGCAAGGAACCTCAAAAGAAGCAACACCCCTAACATATTTATGATTCAAAATATGGGCCCATAACTGGTCTTGATTGGTACACCAATGCCAATAAAGCTTAGCAATAAGAACTTGTCTGTTCAAAATAGTGGAACATAAACCAAGACCACCCTCTTGCTTTGGTCTACACATAGATTCCCACTTAAAAAGGATCCACTTAGTAGACAAAAAGTTACCACTCTAAAGAAATTGATGTGAGAGAGCATCAAATTCCCTAAGGAAATACATAGGAGTTGCTTGAACAAAGCATTTGTAAATGGGTAGGGCCTGGATAATTGACGTGAGAAGATTCACTCTAGTAGTTGAAGACAACCACCGATGAGTCCAATGAGTTACCTTCCACCTCAGCTTATCAAGCAACATCTTCCAGGAGGACCTAAGCTGGTGACCAACAACAAGAGGAATACCCAAATAGACAAAGGGAAGAGACCCAATTTGAAACCACAAAATAGTTACAATCCACCGCTAAATAGACTGAGGAGTATTAAAGAAGAAAATAAAAGACTTCTACTCATTGAATTTATGACTTGAAGCAATAAGGTAGATATCCAAAGCTTTCCTAAATGAATTAGCTTCTTGAATGCAAACCAACCCCATAAGAGAGGTGTCATCCACAAATTGAAGATGAGAAAGCATTGGTAGACCCCAACCCCACTACCAGCTGTGAAACAAGCCTTGAGAAACCCAAAATTTAAGAAATTGACCCATCCCCTCTTCCAATATAATAAATAGATAAGGGGAGAGCGGATTCCCCTAACGAAGGCCCCTGGTAGCACCAAATAGCTTTGAAGGTTCACCATTCACAATAATTGAAAAGGAGGAAGAAGTCACACAACTCATAGTCCAACTCACCCAATCAGAAGAAAAACCAAAGGCTAACAGAATCTTCTATAGAAAACTCCATTTAATTTTATCATAAGCTTTGGCCATATCCAACATGATGAACATAGACCTATCCTTAGAGGTCGTCATAGAATGAATGACCTTAGAGGATACCACCATCCCATCTAGAATTTGATGACCTACCAAAAATCCACCTTGCTTCTTAGAAATGACAACAAGCAGACAAGGTTTAAGCCTCTTAGCAATCAATTTCATAATAATCTTATACACCACATTACAAAGCACAATGGGTCTAAATAATTTAAGCCTATCTATACCTTCCTTTTTAGGGATGAGAACCAAAAAGGTAGCATTCGATGCTTGAAGCATCTACTTACTATGAAGACTCCCAGAAAACCTCCAACAAATCCAGCTTCACAATATCCCAAAACTCCTGGAAAAATTCAATTGGGAAACCATCAGGGCTAGGAGCTTTCCCCTTATTCATCCCAAACACCACCTTCTCCACTTCAGACAAAGTAATTAGACAAGTAAGAGAAGCATTCAAATCATTAGAGATCAAAGAGGGAATGCAAGCAAGGACCATATTCTTCTCAACCTCAGCAAGAAGTGAATCCTCAATAAATAAAGCAAAGTAAAACTGATGAGCCTCTCTAGAAAAAACCTGTTGTGAAGAAATTGAAAGACCCTCAAAATTAATAAGAGAAGAGATATAACACTTATTCTAACAAGCTTGCACAAAATGATGGAAGAAAGTAGTATTCTTGTCACCCTCTTGAAGCTAGTCAACCCTAGCCTTTTGTTTCTAGAAAATTTCCTCACGAAGCTCCCACCCCTCCACCAATTTTAGAGCCTGGGACTTAGCATGACCAAGAGCCTTCAAAAATCCCAAATCCTAAATTTGGTGAGTGATAACCACAAGATCTTGCACTTCCCTTTCCTTGGCCCAAAGATTCCCAAAAGATGACATATTCCATCACTTGAGATGATATTTGACATGTTGTAGCTTCTTAACTAGAGAATGCATAGCAATACCAAATGTAGGGGCTCCATCTCGCCACCATTGAGCAACAAGATCATGCAAAGAAGAATCATGAAGCCACATAAGCTGAAATTTGAAAGGAGGATTCTATAGGGAGAATAGATTTCTTCCCATAAACTAATTCATATGGAGAAAATATTGTGTTTGTTTTCCATGTTGTTTTGTATTCCCAAACAAATTTTGTCAATCTATCACACCAATCACTCTTTCGAGATGAAACTATTTTTGTGAGTATATTCTCCAATTCTCTATTAGTCACTTCTACCTGCCAATTTCTTGAGGATGGTATGGTGATGACTTTCTATGCTGAACTTGATATCTCTAAAGAAATTCCTCAAGCATTAAAGACATAAATTGTGGCCCTTGATCTGATACAAGTGTTCTAGGTGCTCCATACTTCTATAAGATGTTTTGTATAATAAATACGCAACTCTTTCTTCTTTAGCAGTTGGTAACACTTTGACCTCCACCCATTTAGTAACATAATTAGTACATACAAGGATGCAATGATTTCCTTTTGATGGTGGCTCTATGGGACCAACAAAATCAATTCCCCACTTCTCAAATGGTTCCAAGGAAACTTTTTTTTGAAGTGGCATTTCTGTAGAATGTGTAGGTTTTCCCATTCTCTAGCATTGATCACAATGTTTGATGTAGTGAGTTGCATCCCTAGTCATTGTTGGCTAGAAATAGCCTACTACTAGAATCTTATGTATTGTTCTCACTATGGAATAATGTCCCGCACCTGGATCATCATGGCATGCCTTCAAGATATCATAAACATCTATTTACTGAACACATCTTCTCATGACATGATATAGATACATCTTAAACAACAAACCATTAATCCATTCAAAATTGGAACTTTCTCTAGCTAATCTCTTTTGTTGCTTAGATGAAAAATAAGAACATTTCCCAGTTACTAAATAATTAGCTATATTAGCAAACTAGGGTGATTGAATTGATATAGAAAATAGGTTTTCATCAGGAAATGCATCTTCAACCAATTCATTATTCTCTTGTAAAACTATCCTAGACAAATAGTTAGCCACAACATTATCTTTACCTGGTTTATCAACAATCATTATATCAAATTATTGTAATAATATTAACCATCGAATGATATGTCCTCCCACCACAACTTTATTCATTAGGTATCAAATAGTTGCATGGTCTATATGTAAAAAAGTCTTATAACTAGTAATATAATGTCTAAATTTGTTAATAGCATACACAACTGCTGAAAATTCCTTTTCAGTAGTGGTGTAATTTTGTTCAGCTCGGTTAAGATTTTTACTTATATAATAAATGGCATGCATCTCTCCTAATTCATCCTTTTGTCCAATATTTGTGCATGTTTGCACTTATATGGCCCGAGGGGACCCCCTTTTCTCACTCTAGATGTTGCTTTGCCCCTATCTTGTTTTGTGTGCCCCATTTTCCAAGCCCAAATTGGTCATGTTCCTTCAAATGATAAAATTTCCCTGACCGAATTCACCTACCTGATTTTTGGCAAGTCTTCTTCCTTTGTGGGGCTCCCTTGGCGGTTGCTTAGGACCCAGCAGGGTCCAACCCCTCGGGTTCCCTTGGCGGGATTTAGTGGCTTTACTGATATTCATTTGCATCGCTGTGACATTTGTCCTTCAGCGAGACCTTTTGCCGAACACTTTGGCTTTCATCGAGCTCTTTTCTTTCATCGCTGTAACCCTCCGAGTTCGGTGAGATGTCACTCCGGTCACCCTGCGTTTCACCGAAAGCCTTTGTAGGTTTGTATTTGGTCGTCAGGACCCTGTAAGTCTCACACTGAAGTCTTTCTATCAATAGAACCAAACCAAGTCACCAAGAGGTCATGGCAGGATCCAATTGCTTTCTCGATGTCCATTTGTTTCACCAAGACATCTGTCTTTCGATGAAACCTCCCACCGAGCATGTTCACTTTCGCCGATCCTGGGTCCTATTGGTCGGGGAGACATCCATCTTTCGTTGGGACCTTACCGCGAGCTCCCCACTGTTGCCGAAGTCGTTGCTCGTTCAGTGAGACTCCTAATGTTCGCCAAGACCTCATGCCGACTCGCTCATCCTTGGGCAAACCCGAGGCTGGTCGGGGAGACATCATCAGGCCGGCAAGACCTCTCCCTGACTTAGAATCTTACGCTAAGGGCTCCCTCTGTTGACATAACATTGCCCAGTCGGCAAGACATCTCCCACCGAAGAGTTTTCCTGCTGACATGCTCAGTCGGCAGGACATTCAGATGTCGCTGAGACATCTCGCCAAAGATCAACCTCCTACCAATTTTCCTATTCAGTGAGACACGTGGAAGTCGGTGAGACCTCTCACTGAGGGCACAAATTTCCTGAAGTGCTTTCTTCTTGGCGATTGCGGGGCCTTTGCCTGATTGTGACCTCTTGGCGAGAGCGCTTCCATCGCCATGACTTCGCCCGGTCGGTGAGACCCCTCCCTGACTTGGAATCCTACGTTGAGGGATCCCTTTGCGCTACCCTAGGACCACATACCGACACAAATAAGTCACATCGAGCGGTTATCATTATTCAATTCACCGTCGCTAGGACATTTTATCTTTCTCACCGACAGAGTCCATATGCCTCAAACATGTCGCTATAACCCCGAACCCTCGGCAAGACGTTATGTAGAATTTGCTAAGTTACAACGAAAGTCACTCCGGCACCGCAGATTGCCAAGAGAAAGTAAAACTTACACCGACAAAGGGTCATAAAGTGCATGTTCGGTGTGACCGGA
>VDFB02112081.1:0-16189 GCA_007258455.2 Sequoia sempervirens | reverse complement strand
TGACTCAACCAAAATTGAAGGTTCGCTAAAATTGATAGAAAAGACACGTAGAGAGTGGACAACTATAGTGCATTCTATACGCATATTTTCTATCGCCTTTGACGAACCTTCATTTTTTGTTGAGTTATAGCTGCATTTAGGAAACCGCTAGTGTTTGAGTTTTCGTGGGTGATTGATCAACTTTGGTGACTACGATTGTGGATTGTACTTTAGTTGTCCATTCTGTAATGCGTATTTTTCCTTTCACTTTTTCTGAACCTTCATGTTTTGTTGAGTTATAGCCACATTTAGGAAACCCCTCATTTTTGAGTTTTCATGGGCCATCGATCAACTTTGGTGTCTACGCTTGTGGATTACATTGTAGTTATGCATTCTATACGCATATTTTCTATCGCCTTTAATGAACCTTCATTTTTTGTTGAGTTATAGCCGCATTTAGGAAACCACTCGTGTTTGAGTTTTCGTAGGCCATCGATCAACTTTGGTGACTACGATTGTAGATTGTACTTTAGTTGTCCATTTTGTATGCGTATTTTCTTTCACATTTTTTGAACCTTCATTTTTTATTGAGTTATAGCCGCATTTGGTAAACCACTCATGTTTGAGTTTTCATGGGCCATCGATCAACTTTGGTGTCTACACTTTTGGATTACACTGTAGTTGTGGATTCTATACGTTTATTTTCTATCAGCTTTCACGAACCTTCTTTTTTTCTTGAGTTATTGCCGCATTTAGGAAACCACTCCTGTTTGAGTTTCGTGGGCCGTCGATCAACTTTGGTGAATACGACTGTGGATTGCATTGTAGTTGTTCATTTTGTACGCGTATTTTCTATTGTCTTTCACGAACCTTCTTTTTTTGTTTAGTGAAAAATTAATTTTTCGAAAAGAGGACGATTTGGATTTACTCAGAATGACATTCTCTATAAAAGCCATTTCTCAGATTTTTCATAAAAAGATTCAAAAAAATTGCCTATGTTACCTCTACTACTACTTTTCAAAAAAATCTATCTTTTCCAAGAACAACTTATTTTTTTATAAAAAAGGACGATCTGAATCTATTCAGCACACTAGCAGCTATAAAACCCATATTTTTTATTTTCCCAAAAAAATTATTTCATAGATTCTATTTTTGAGAGGTTCTTGCATGTTGGTGAAAAATTAGTGTTTCAAAAAAAGGATGATATAGGTCTACTAAGAATGACATTTTCTACAAAACCCACTTCTCAGATTTTTCATAAAAAGATTCAAAAATTGCCCCACTACCTCTACCGCTCGCTTTTTTTTTAAATATATATTTTAAAATAACTTTTTTTCAAAACGGACAATCTGTGTCTCTTCAACAAACGAAAGCAATCTATAAACCAATATTTTTTATTTTGCAAAAAAAAATGTTTTGTAGATTTTATTTTGTGGGTTTTGCATGTTGGTGAAAATTAGTTTCTAAAAAAAGGACAATCTGGGTCTATTCAAAATGACATTTTCACAAAAATCCATTTCTCAGATTTTCATAAAAAAATTCAAAAAATTTCCTTTGTTACCTCGACTACTTCTACTTTCAAAAAACAGACAACTGGGTCTCTTTAGCACACGAGCACCGTAAAACCCATATTTCAATTTTCCCCAAAAAAAATTGGTTCGTAGATTCTATTTTTGAGGGGTTCTTGCATGTGTTGGTGAAAAATTAGTTTTTTAAAAAAAGGACATATGGATCTACTAAGAACGACATTCTCTACAAAATCTATTTCTCAAATTTTTCATAAAAAGATTCAAAAAATTTGCGTATGGTTCCTCTACTACTTGTACTTTCAAAAAAATCTATCCTTTTCAGGAACAAATAATTTTAAAAAACAAACGATCTAGGTCACTTTAGCACACGAGCACCTATATAAATCATATTTTCAATTTTCCCAAAAAAAATTGTTTCAGAGATTCTATTTTTGAGGGGTTCTCGCATGTTGATGAAAAATTAATTTTTTGAAAAAAGGGCGATTTGGATTTACTCAGAATGGCATTTTCTAGAAAACCCATATCTCATATTTTTCATAAAAAGATTCAAAAAAGTTTCCTATGTTACCTCTACTACTTCTATTTTTAAAAAAATCCATCTTTTTCAAAAACAACTTACTTTAACAAAAAATGGACGATCTATATCTCTTAAGCACACCAGCACCTATAAAACCCATATTTTTTATTTTCCCAAAAAAAATTATTTTCGTAGATTCTATTTTTGAAAGGTTCTTGTATGTTAGTGAAAAATTAGTTTTTCGGAAAGAGGACGATTTGGGTCTACTAAGAATGACATTCTCTACAAAACCCATTTCTTACATTTTTCATAAAAAGATTCAAAAAGATTGCTTCTACTGCTTCTACTTTTCAAAAAAATCTATTTTTTTCAAGAACAACTAATTTTTTCAAACAACGGACGATCTAGGTCTCTTCAGCACACGAGCACCTATAAAAACCCATATTTTCAATTTTCCCAAAAAAATTGTTTCGTATATTCTATTTTTGAGGGTTTTCATGCATGTTGGTGAAAAATTAGTTTTTTGAAAATAGTACGATCTGGGTCTATTCAGAACGACATTCTCTACAAAACCCATCTCTCATATTTTTCGTAAAAAGATTCAAAAAATTTGCCTCAAACCTCTACTGCTTCTACCTTTCAAAAAAATCTCTCTTTTTCAAGAATTTATTTTTAGAAAAACGGACGATCTGGGTGTCTTTAGCTATTGAGCACCTATAAAACCCATATATTTTATTTTCCAAAAAAAATTGTTTTGTAGATTCTATTTTTGAGGGGTTTTGCATGTTGGTGAAAAATTAGTTTTTCAAAATAGGGATGATCTGGGTCTACTTAGAACGACATTCTCTACAAAACCAATTTCTCAGATATTTCATAAAAAGATTCAAAAAATTTGCCTCTGTTACCTTTACTGCTTCTACTTTTCAAAAAAATCTTTCTCAAGAACAACTTATTTTTTCAAAAAATAGACGATCTGAATCTCTTCAGCACACCAGCACATATAAAACCCATATTTTTTATTTTCCCCAAAAAAATTGTTTTGTAGATTCTATTTTTCTGGGGTTCTTGGATGTTGGTGAAAAAATAGTTTATTGAAATAAGGATGATTTGGGTCTATTCAAAATGACATTCTCTAGAAGAACAATTTCTAAGTTTTTTCATAAAAAGATTCAAAAAAATTGCCTTTGTTACCTCTAGTGCATCTACTTTCAAAAAAAATCTATCTTTTTCAAAAATAACTTATTTTTTTAAAAATGAACTATCTGGGTGACTTTAACTGTTGAGCAGCATAAAACCCATTTTTTTTATGGCCCACGAAAACTCAAACATGAGCATTTTCCTAAAAGTGGCTATAACTTAACAAAAATTGAAGATTCATGAAACGCGATGAAAAATATGCGTACAAAATGCACAACTACAATACAAACCACAATCGTAGTCATCAAAGTTGATCGATAGCCCACGAAAACTCAAACTCGAGTGGTTTCTTAAATGCGGCTATAACTCAACAAAAAATGAAGGTTCACGAGAGGCTATATAAAATACGTCAAAAATGGACAAACTACAGTGCAATCCACAATCATAGTCACCAAAATTGATCGATGGCCCATGAAAACTCAAACATGAGCAGTTTCCTAAGTGCAGCTAATATAACTCAACGAAAAATCAAGGTTCGTGAAAGGCGATTAAAAATATGCATACAAAATGCACAACTATTTTTCAATCCACAATTGTAGTCACCAAAGTTGATTGATGTCCCAAAAAATCTCAAACATGAGGGGCCTTTTAAATGCGGCTATAACCCAACGAAAATGAAGGTTCACAAAAGGCGATAAAAAATACATGTATAGAATGCACAACTACAAGGTAATCCAAAAGCGTAGTCACCAAAGTTGATTGATAGCCCATGACAACTCAAACACGAGTGTTTTCCTAAATGCAGCTATAACTCAACAAAACATGAAGATTCGTGAAAGGCGATTAAAAATATGCATTTAGAATGCACAACTATAGTACAATCCACAATCGTAGTCACCAAAGTTTATCGATGGCCCACAAAAACTCAGACATGAGGGACTTCCTAAATGTGGCTATAACTCAATAAAAAATGAATGTTCACGAAAGGAAATAGAAAATACATGTATAAAATGCAAAACTACAGTGTAATCGACAATCTTAATCACCAAAGGTTATCAATGGCCTATGAACACTCAAACACGAGCGATTTGCTAAGTGTGGTTATAACTCAACTAAAAATGAAGGTTCATGAAAGGATATAGAAAATATGCATACAAAATGCACAACTACAGTGTAATCCACAATCATATTGAAAAAAGTTGATTGATGGCCCACGAAAACTCAAACATTAGCATTTTCATAAATGCGGCTATAACTCAACAAAAAATGAAGGTTCGTGAAAAGAAATTAAAAATATGCATACTAAATGCAAAACTAAAGTACAATACACAATCTTAGTCACGGAAGTTGATTGATGGCCCACAAAATCTCAAACATGAGTAATTTCTTAAATGCGGCTGTAACTCAACAAAAAATGAAGGTTCGCGAAAGGCGATGGAAATTACGCGTACAGAATGCCCAAATATAATGTTATCCACAAGCGTCGTCACCAAAGTTGATTGATGAACCACGAAAACTCAAACTCGAGCAGTTTGCTAAATGTTGTTATAACTCAACAAAAAATAAAGGTTCTTGAAAGGCGATCAAAATATGCATACATAATGGACAACTATAGTACAATCCAAAATCGTAGTCACCAAAGTTGATCGATGGCCCACAAAAACTCAAACATGAGCGATTTCCTAAATGCGAATATAACTCAACAAAAAATGAAGGTGTGGAAAATGCACAACTACAATGTATTCAACAAGCGTAGTCACGAAAGTTGATCTATGGCCCACGAAAACTCAAACTCGAGCAATTTCCTAAATGTGGCTATAACTCAACCAAAAATGAAGCTTTGCAAAAGGCGATAGAAAATACGCGTACAAAATGAGAAACTACATTGCAATCCACATTCAAAGTCACCAAAGTTGATCCATGACCCACAAAAACTTAAACATGAGTGGTTTCCTAAATGCGGCTATAACTCGACAAAAAATAAAGGTTCATGAAAGGCGATAGAAAATACGAGTATAGAATGCACAACTATAATTTAATCCACGAACGTAGTCAGCAAAGTGTATCCATGGCCCAGAAAAAATCAAACACGAGCGGTTTCCTGATGCAGCTATAACTGAACAAAAAATGAAGGTTCGTGAAAGGAAATAGAAAATTAGCTTTCATAATGAAAAAATACAATGCAATCCACAATCGTAGTCACCAAAGTTTATCGATGTCCCACAAAAAATCAAACACGAGCAGTTTCCTAAGTGGAGCTATAAGTCAAGAAAAAATGAAAGTTCACGAAAGGCAATAGAAAATACATTTATAAAATGCACAACTATAGTGTAATCCACAATCCTAGTCACCAAAGTGGATCGATGGCCCAGGAAAACTCAAAATTTGGAAAACTATTACAGGAAGTTTGTAGAGGGGTATTCAAAGTGTGTTGTGCCTCTCACTGATCTTCTCAAGAAGGATAAGAAATGGAAGTGGTCAAACAAGTGCCAGGAAACATTTGACACATTGAAGGAGAGACTCACAACGTCGCCTGTGTTAGCATTGCCTGACTTCACAAGTCCTTTTAAGGTCCAAAGCGATGCGTCAGACTATGCTGTTGGAGGGGTGTTGGTGCAGGATGGACATCTAGTGGCCTATGAGTCAAGGAAGTTGCAGGATAGGGAGGAGAATTAGCCAGCTCCATCCATATCATGAGGATAATCAGGAAAACAATAGGAATGTGCAAACAAGGGGGGCAGCGAATCTCTTGGATAGGCCAGGTTTGGAGGTGATTGTTGTCAGGGAGAGAGGGTTTGGAAATAGGAAGTGGAAGGAATTCTTGGTTCATTGGCAGGGCCAGCCCAGAGATGCAGCATCTTAGGAGCGAGCTGTGAGTTTGTGGAAGTATGAAGACAAGGTGTTGGAGTTCTTGGAGAAGGACTCCTCCACTCCCTTCTAAGTCACTCAGAGAACCAGAGTGAGGCCTTTGTAGCAGTGTGAGGGATAGTGTTACCGATGTTGGGGACATCGCCTGAATTACAGTGGGGGAGGAATGTAAGGGAGTGTAGGTATATACCTAAGGTGGTGCGGTGCTCCAGGGAGCCATCTAGTGGGTGAGCTCAAGTGTAAACCAGGGTTGTGGTCAGGGACCCATCTAGGTTGAGGTGATTTCGGGTTTGAGCAGGGAGCTCAACCTGAGTTGACCAGAGTCGGGTAGGCGAGCCGAGTTCAGGACAGGGGTTCAGAGCTCGAGTTCCAAGTCTCCAGGAAAAGGTAGATCATCACAATGAGTCCTTGTGGGGAACCAAAATGCGGTGTTATCATGATGTTGGAGGATGTTGGATTCTTCCATGCGTAGGCATCTTGGTGACTTCCTAAGGCTGACTCAATGGGGATCTAGAAGTGACATTGGGTTCCTGGGCAAGAACCAGGTAATGAAGGTTCACGAGCATTTTCCTAAATGTGGCTATCACTCAAAAAATAATGAAGGTTCATGAAAGGCGATTAAAAATATGCGTACATAATGCACAACTATAGTACAATCCACAATTGTAGTCACCAAAGTTGTCGATGGCCCAAAAAAACAAAAACATGAGCAGTTTCCAAAGTACGGCTATAAATCAAATAAAAATGAAGGTTCCCAAAAGGAAACAGAAAATACACGTATATAATGCACAACTATAGTGTAATCCACAAGCGTAATCACCAAAGTTGATCGATGGCCCACAAAAACTCAAACACGAGTGGGTTCCTAAATGTGGGAATAACTAAAAAAAATGAAGGTTCGTGGAAGGTGATAGAAAATTAGTGTTCATAATGCACAACTATAGTGCAATACACAATCGTAGTTACCAAAGTTGATTGATGGCCAACGAAAACTGAAACACGAGCAGTTTCCTAAATGCGGCTATAACTCCACGAAAAATGAAGTTTCGTAAAAAGTGATAGAAAATATGTGTACAAGAAATTAGCGTTCATAATGCACAACTACAATGCAATACACAATTGTAGTAACCAAAGTTTATCGATGATCCACGAAAACTCAAACACAAGCCTTTTCGTAAATGCGGCTATAACTTAACAAAAAATGAAGGTTCACAAAAGGTGATAGAAACTATGCGTAGAGAACAGAGAACTATAGTGCAATCCACAATCGTAGTTACCAAAGTTGATCGATTTCCAATGAAAACTCAAACATGAGCATTTTTGTAAATGCAACTTTAAGACAACAAAAAATGAATGTTCGTGAAAGGCGATTAAAAATATGTCTACAAAATGCACAACTATAGTACAATCCACAAGTGTAGTCACTAAAGTTGATCGATGGTCCACATAAATTCAAAGACAAGTGGCTTCCTAAATGCGGCTTGAAGGTCCACGAAAGGCAATAGAAAATAAGCGTTCATAATGCAGAACTACAGTACAATTGACAATCGTAGTCACCAAAGTTGATCGGTGGCCAATGGAAACTCAAACACAAGTGGTTTCACAAATACGGCTATAACTCAACAAAAAATGGATGTTCACGAAAGGCGATAGAAAATAAGCGTACAAAAAATAAAACACAAGCAATTTCCTAAATGCGACTATAACTCAAGAAAAACAAATATTCGCGAAAGGCAATAGAAAATACGCATACAGAATGGACAACTATAGTGCAATCCACAATCGTAGTCACCGAAGTTGTTCGATGGCCCACGAAAACGCAAACATGAGTGGTTTGCTAGATGCGGCTATTACCCAATGAAAAATGAAAATTCGCAAAAGGCGATAGAAAATACGCATACAGATTACACAACTACAGTGCAATCCACAATCGTAGACACCAAAGTTGACTGATGGCCCATGAAAACTAAAACATGAGCGGTTTACTAAGTGTAGCTATAACTCAACGAAAAATGAAGGTCCACGAAAGAGAAAGGATTGCATATAGAATGCACACAAAACATCAAACACGAGCATTTTCCTAAATGCGGCTATAACTCAACAAAAGTGAAGGTTCATGAAAGGTGGCTAGAAATATGCATACAAAATGTAAAACTATAGTACAATCCACAATCGTAGTCACTAAAGTTGATTGATGGCCATAAAAATGAAAGTTCACAAAAGGCGATAGAAAATACGCATACAAAATTGACAAATACAGTGCAATCCATAATCATAGTTACCAATGTTGATGCATGGCCCACGAAAACTCAAACACGAGCGGTTTCGTAAATATGGATATAACTCAATAAAAATGAAGGTTCACGAAAGGTGATAGAAAATACATGTACAAAATGAACAACTACATGGCAATCCATAATCGTAGTCACCAAAGTTGATCGATGGCCCACGAAAACTCAATCACGAGCGTTTCCCTAAATGCGGCTATCACTGTACAAAAGGTGAAGGTTCATGAAAGACGATTAAGAATATGCGTAGAGAATGCATAGCTACAGTTCAATCCACAATCGTAGTCACCAATGTTGATCGGTGGCCCAAAAAAACTCAAACATAAGCGGTTTCTTAAATGTGGCTATAACTCGACAAAAAATGGAGGTTCGCGAAGGGCAATAGAAAATATGTGTAAATAATGAACAAATACAATGTAATCCACAAGCGTAGACACCGAATTTGATCGATGGCCCATGAAAAGTAAATAAAAAATACGCATTCAAAATGGACAACTATAGTGCAATCCACAATAGAAAAATGAAGGTCCGTGAAAGGCGATAGAAAATACGAGTATAGAATGCACAACTAAAATGTAATCCACAATCATAGTCACCATAGTTGATGGATGGCCCCAGAAAAGTCAAACATGACCATTTTCCTAAATGCGGCTATAACTCAAAAAAAAATGAGGGTTCGTGAAAGGTGATTAAAAATTTGCATACAAAATGCACAACTACAGTATATTTCGCAATCATAGTCACCAAAGTTGATTGATGGCCCACAAAATCTCAAACATTGAGCGGTTTCATAAATGCGACTATAACTCAATAAAAAATGAAGGTTCACAAAAAAGGCAGAAAATACGATATAGAATGCACAACTACAATGTAATCCACAAGCGTGTCACCAAAGTTGATCGATGCATACGAAAACTCAAACTCAAGTGGTTTCGTAAATGTGGCTATAACTCAACAAAAAATGAAGGTTCACGAAAGGCGATAAAAATCACATTACATAATGGACAATACAATGCAATCCACAATTGTAGTTACCAAAGTAAGTCGATGGCCCACAAAAACTCAAACATGAGCAGTTTCCTAAGTGTGGCTATAACTCAACGAAAAAGGAAGGTTCGTGAAAGGCAAAAGAAAATACGCATCTAGAATGCACAACTATAGTGTAATCCACAATTGTAGTCACCAAAGTTGATAGAAGGTCCACAAAAACTCAAACACGAGCGTTTTCCTAAATGCTTCTATAACTTAACAAAAAATGAATGCTTGTGAAAGGCGATTAAAAATATGTTTTCAGAATGCACAACTACAATACAATCTACAGTCGTAGTCACCAAAGTTGATAGATTGCCCACAAAAACTCACACATGAGCAGTTTCTTAAATGAGGCTATAACTCAACAAATAATCAAGGTTCATGAAAGGCGATAGAAAATACATGTATAGAATACACAATTACAATGTAATCCACAATCGTAGTCACCAAACTTGATCAATAGTCCACAAAAACTTAAACATGAGCGGTTTCCCAAATGTGGCTATAACTCAACAAGAAATGAAGGTTCATGTAAACCGATAGAAAATATGCGGATAGAATCTACAAATACAATGTAATCCACAAGTTTATTAACCAAGGTTGATCGATGGCCCACGAAAACTCAAACTCGAGCAGTTTTCTACATGCACCTATATCTCAACAAAAAATGAAGGTTCGCGAAAGGTGATAGAAAATATAGGTAAAGAATGTACAACTATAGTGCAATCCACAATCGTAGTCACCAAAGTTTATCGATGGCCAACAAAAACTCAAACATGAGCAGTTTCCTAAGCATAGCTATAACACAACTAAAAATGAAGGTGCTTGAAAGGAAATAGAAATACGTGAATAGAATAAACAACTACAGTGTAATCAACAATTGTGGTCGCCAAAGTTGATTGATGGCCCATAAAAACTCAAACTCGAGTGATTCCTAAATGCGGCTATAACTGAAACAAAAATGAAGGTTCGCGAAAGGTGACAGAAAATACGCGTACAAAATGGACAACTAAAGTGCAATCCACAATCATAGTTGCTCAATTGCCCACGAAAACTCAAACATGAGCGGTTTCCTAAGTGCGAAACTTATTGAAAAATGAAGGTTCGTGAAAGGCAATAGAAAATATGTGTATAGAATGTACAAGTCCAATGTAATCCACATGGGTAGTCACAAAAGTTGATCGATGGCCCAAGAAAACTCAAACACGAGCCTTTTCCTAAATGCGGCTCTAACTCCACATAAATGAAGGTTCTTGAAAGGCGACTAAGAATATGTGTACAAAATACACAACAACAATACAATCCACAATCAATTTCACCAAAGTTGATTGATGCCTCACAAAAACTCAAACAAGATCGGTTTCCTAAATGCAGCTATAGCTCAACAAGAAATGAATGTTCGCGAAAGGCGGTAGAAAATACTCGTATAGAATGCACAACTATAGTGTAATCAACAAGCGTAGTCACCAAAGTTGATCAATGGCCGACATAAACTCAAACTCATGCAGTTTCCTATATGCGCCTATAACTCAACAAAAATGAAGGTTGACGAAAAGTACTACATAATGGACAACTACAGTGCAATCCACAATCCTAGTCACCAAAGTTGATCGATGGCCCACGAAAACTCAAATACAAGCAGTTTCATAAATACGGCTATAACTCAACGAAAAATGAAGGTTTGCGAAAGGCAATAGAAAATACATGTATAGAAATGCACAACTATAGTGTAATCTACAATTGTAGTCACCAAAGTTGATTGATGGACCACAAAAAACTAAAACACGAGTGTTCTTCGTAAATGCGGCTATAACTCAACAAAAATGAAGGTTTGTGAAAGGCGATTAAAAATATGCATACAAAATGTACATCTATAGTACAATCCACAATCGTAGTCACCAAAGTTGATTAATGGCCCAAAAAAACTCAAAAATGAGCAGTTTCCTAAATGTAGCTACAACTCAACAAAAAAAGAAGGTTCACATATGGCGATAGAAGATACACGTAGAGAATGGACAACGACACTGCAATCCACAATCATAGTCACGAAAGTTGATCGATGGCCCACGAAAAACTCAAACACGAGCGGTTTTCTAAGTGCAGCTTGAACTCACCGAAAAATGAAGGTTCGGAAAAGGCAATAGAAAATACGTGAATAGAATGCACCACTACAGTGTAATCCACAATCATAGTTACCAAAATTGATTCGACACCCACGAAAACTCAAATACGAGCGTACATAATTCAAAATGGGTTTTGTAGAGAATGTCATTCTGAGAAGACACAAGTCATCCTTTTTTCGAAAAACTAATTTTTCACCAACATGGAAGAACACTTCAAAAATAGAATTCTACGAAACAATTTTATTTGGGAAAATCTAAAATATGGGTTTTATAGGTGCCCGTGTGCTAAAGAAACGCAGATCGTTCGGTTTTTGAAAAAAATATTTGTTTTTTAAAAAGATAATTTTTTTTGAAAAGTAAAAGTAATAGAGGTAACAAAGGAAAATATTTTGAAACTTTTTATGAAAAATATGAGAAATGGGTTTTTTGTAGAAAATATAAGTTCTCAATAGAACCGAGATGGAGTATTTTTTAGAAAAATTCCCTTAGCTTATCTGAGGGACCCTCCAAAATAGAATCCTACGAAACAATTTTTTTTTTGGGAAAATTGAAAATATGGGTTTATAGGTGCTTGTGTCTTTGAAGAGACTCGAGATTTTCCATTTTTTGAAAAAAATAAGTCATTGAAAAAGATAGATTCTTTTTAAAATTAGAAATGAGGGTATGAAGCAATTTTTGAATCTTTTATGAAAAATGTGGAATGGATTTTTAGAGAATGTAGATTCTCAATAGAACGGATCATCCTTTTTCAAAAACTAAGCAATGTGAGAACCCCTCAAAAATAGAATCTACGAAACAATTTTTTTTGGGAAAATTGAAAATATGGGTTTTATACGTGCTTGTGTGCTGAAGAGACTCAGATTTTCCATTTTTTGAAAAAATAAGTTGTTGAAAAAGATAGATTTTTTTAAAAAGTAGAAGCAGTATAGGTTGTTTAGAAGCAATTTTTTTGAATCTTTTTATGAAAAATCTGTGAAATGGATTTTGAAGAGAATGTCTTTCTTAGTAGATCTAGACATCCCTTTTTTGAAAAAACTAATTTTTCAAGAACTTGTAAAAAATAGAATCTACAAAATATTTTTTTTGGGAAAATCGAAAATATGGGTTTTATAGGTGTTGGCGTGCTGAAGAGATTTAGATCGTCCATTTTTTAAAAAAATAAGTTGATCTTGAACAAGATAGATTTTAATGAAAAGTAGAAGCAGTAGAGGTAACATTGGCAAATGTTTTCAATCTTTTTATGAAAAATCTGAAAAATGGGTTGCGTAGAGAATGTCAATTTGAGTAGACCTAGATCGTATTTTTTTCGAAAACCTAATTTTTGACCAAAATTCAAGAACCCCTCATAAATAGAAACTACAAAACAATTTTTGTTGGGAAAATCAAAACTATGGGTTTTATAGGTGCTTGTTCGCTAAAAAGATTCAGATCATCCGTTTTTTGGAAAAATAACTTGTTCTTGAAAAAGATTTTTTTTTTTGAAAAGTAGAAGCAGTAGAGGTAACAGAGGCAATTTTTTTGAATCTTTTAATGAAAAATCTGAGGAATGGGTTTTTTAGAGAATGTCATTTTGAGTACATCTAGATAGTCTTTTTTTTGAAAAACTACTTTGTCACGAGCATGCAAGAACCCCTCAAAAATAGAATCGTTCTAAGTAGACCCAGACCGTCCTTTTTCTGAAAAACTAATTTTTCACTCAACAAAAAATGAAGGTTCATGAAAGGCGTTAGAGAGTACATGTACAAAATGGACAACTACAGTGCAATCAACAATTATAGTCACAAAAGTTCATCAATGGCCCACGAAAACTCAAACACGAGCAGTTTCCTAAGTACGGCTATAACTTAACGAAAAATGAAGGTTTACGAAAGGTGATAGAAAATACGCGTATAGAATCCATAGCCATAGTGTAATCCAAGAGCGTAGTCACCAGAGTTGATCAATGGCCCATGAAAGCTCAAACACGAGCGGTTTTCTAAGTGCAGTTGTAACTCAATGAAAAATGAAGGTTTGTGAAAGTAGATATAATATACGCGTATAGAATGCACAACTTCAGTGTAATCCATAATCGTAGTCACCAAAGTTGATTGATTGCCCACAAAAATTCACACATGAGTGTTTTCCAAAGTGCGGCTATAAGTAAAAAAAAATGAAGGTTCCCCAAAGGTGATAGAAAATACGCGTATAGAATGCACAACTAAAGTGTAGTCCACAATCCTAATCACCAAAGTTGATCAATGGCCCACAAAAACTCAAACACGAGCAGTATTCTAAGTGTGGCTATAAATGAAAGAAAAATGAAGATTCATGAAAGTTGATAGAAAATATGCATATAGAATGCAAAAATAGAGTGTAATCCACAATTGTATTCACCAAAGTTGATTGATGGCCCACGAAAACTCAAACACGACCGTTTTCCTAAATGCGGCTTAAAAATATGCATACAAAATGCACAACTACAGTACAATACACAATTGTAGTCACCAAAGTTGATTGATGGCCAATAAAAAATTCAAACATGAGCAGTTTCCTTAATGTGGTTGTAACTTAAGAAATAATGAAGGTTCGTCAAACACGATAGAAAATACACATATAGAATGCACAACTACAATGTAATACACAAGCGTAGTCACGAAAGTTGATCGATGGCCCATAAAAATTCGAACTCGAGCAATTTCCTAAATCTGGCTATACCTCAACAAAAAATGAAAGTTTGTGAAAGCCGATAGAAAATACATGTACAAAATGGACAACTATAGTGCAATCCACAATTGTAGTCACCAAAGTTGATCGACGGCCCACGAAATCTCAAACACAAGCTTTTCCTAAGAGTAGTTATAACTCAATGAAAAATAAAGATTCTCGAAAGTTGATAGAAAATACATGTATAGAATTCATAACTATATTGTAATCGACAATCATAGTTACCAAAATTTATAGATGGCCCACGAAAACTCAAACACGAGTGTTTTCCTAAATACGAATATAACTCAACAAAAAATGAAGGTTCACAAAAAGCGATAGAAAATACATGTATAGTATGGACAACTACAATGCAATCCACAATCGTAGTCACCAAACTTAATCGATGGCCCAGGAAAACTCAAACTCGAGCGGTTACCTAAATGGGGCTATAACTTAATGAAAAATTAAGGTTCGACAAATGCGATAGAGAATATGCATATAGAATGGACAACTACAGTGCAATCTACAATCATAGTCCCCAAAGTTGATCGACAGCCCACAAAAACTCAAATACAAGCAGTTTCCTAAATACGCATATAACCCAATGAAAAATGAAGGTTTGACAAATGCGATAGAAAATATGTGTATAGAATGGACAAGTACAGTGCAATCCACAATTGTAGTCCCCAAAGTTGAATGACGGCCCATGAAAACTCAATCATGAGCGGTTTCCTAAATGCGGCTATAACTCAACAAAAAATGAATGTTCGTGATAGGTGATAGAAAATATACGTATAGAATGGACAACTATAGGGTAATCCACAAGCGTAGTCACAAAAGTTGATCAATGGACCACAAAAACTCAAACACGAGCAATTTCATAAATACAACTATAACTCATTAAAAAAATCAATGTTCACAAAAGGTCATAAAAAGTACATGTATAGAATGGAAAACTACTATGCAATCCATAATCGTAGTCACCAAAGTTGATCGATGGCCCACAAAAACTCAAACTCGAGTGGTTTCCTAAATGCGTCTATAGCTCAACGAAAAATGAAGGTTCACGAAAGGCAATAGAAAATACAAGTATACAATGTACAACTACAATGTAATGCACAATCATAGTCACCAAAGTTTATAAATTTCCCACAAAAACTCAAACACAAGGGATTTCCTAAGTGCGGCTATAACTGAATGAAAAAATAATGGTTCGTGAAGGACAATTCAAAATATGCGTACAAAATGCACAGCTACACTACAATCCTCCATCGTAGTCACCAAAGTTGTTGATGGCCCACAAAAACTCAAACAAGAGTGGTTTCCTAAATGCGGCTATAACCCAACAAAAACACTTGAGCGTAGTCACAAAGTTGATCGATGGCCCACAAAAACTCAAACACACTCCTAAATACGGCTATAATTTAGTGAAAAATGAAGGTTCACAAAAGGCAATAGAAAATACGCATATTGAATGGACAACTATAGTGCCATCCACAATCGTAGTCACTAAAGTTGATCAATGGTCCATGAAAATTCAAACACGATTGGTTTACTAAATGCAGCTATAACTCAACAAAAAATGAATGTTCACAAAAGGTGATACAAAATACATATATAGAATGCGCAACTATAGTGTAATCCACAAGCGTATTCTCCAAAGTTGATTGATGGCCCACAAAAACTCAAACACGAATGGTTTTCTAAATGCGGCTATATCTCAACATAAAATGAAGGTTCGCGAAAGCTGATAGAAAATTAGAACTCACAATGCACAACTACACTGCAATCCACAATCGTAGTCACCAGAGTTGATCGATCACCCAATAAATCTCAAACACAAGTGGTTTCCTAAATATGGCTATAACTCAACAAAAAATGAAGGTTTGTGAAAAGTGATTAAAAATATGCCTATAGAATGCAGAACTATAGTACAATCCACAATTGTAGTCACTAAAATTGGTCGATGGCCCATGAAAACTCAAATTGGAGCGGTTTCCTAAATGTAGCTATAACTCAAAAAAAATGAAG
>VDFB02112080.1:0-12764 GCA_007258455.2 Sequoia sempervirens | reverse complement strand
ATTAACCGGGCCATCGACTTCAAACCGAAGGTGATGATGATCAAGGTTCTTTGTTGCAATAAAGGAGACCATGGGCCCAAAGACAAGGTATGCCTCAAGACCGTTTAACTTTTGGTAATCCCTATTCTAGCTATAATAACTAATGGCAACAAGCATATGGACCACCACCACCATGGAATCTGCCTCAACCAAGTTGGCCTAATTATCAAACCCCACAGTGGCAATCTCCTCAAGGAGGTTGGCAGTAGCCACAAGGGAAATGGACCCCACCTTCAGGAAATTGGCAATAAAATCCTCAATGGAGAGGTCCTCAACAATGGCAAAACCAGCTCGATTCCCGCACCTCCATTAAACCACAAATAACAGTCCTATGCCGGGCCCCTCAGAAAGGCAACTACCACAAATCTTGGACCTCCAAAGCAAATGCCTATGCCTACCCAGCCATTGCCTAATCCCAATAATAAGCAACTGTAGCAGCCTCAACAGCCTGTGTATATTTCTGAAGCCAACCAATATCAAGCTTATGTCTTAAATTTTAATGACATCCATCTGAGGTCTGGAACTACTTTACTTGCTCCCAAACCACCTCTGATTATAGAAATATCTGATTCACCCCTTGAAGAATCTAATGCACCTGCTGTTTCCACTGAGCACATACCTATACCCGATACAGTTTCTATGGAACCTGTTCTGCAGAGACAAGATAAACCACCTTTTCCTCAGAGGTTACAAAGTACTGAATCTAAACTCATGGAAGAACCCACTTTTGATATTCTAGATCAGCTCAAAAATGTGCAAATTCAAATCCCTTTGTTTTAGGCTATTAAAGATGTTCCTATTTTTAGAAAAGCTATTAAAGAAGCCTGTTTGAAGAAGCTTCTATTTGAAGAAGCCTAGATGAGTTAGGAAAAAGAATCCCCAACAAATTCATCTCTTAGGAAATTGGTTGATATAATGTTGGGAAATGTAGTCATTCCAAAGCGAGACATCCCAAGTCTCAGAGTGCAGACATATTGGCTATAAAATGGCCACAAAAATATTTGATAGATTTAGAGCTGCTAATGTAATGACAAAGCATTACCATGGACTCCTTGAATATTTCAAACATTAGATCTACACCCGCAGTTCTGCAGCTTGCATATAGCTCCATAGTGAAACCTGATGGGATGATAGAAGATGTAATTGTCACTTTTGAATCTTGGGAGTATCCTGCTGATTTTACAGTATTATCAGTTAAGACAACTTTAGGAGGGTATCCAGTTATCCTTGGTAGGCCATGGTTAGCAACTGCTGATGCTTTTATAGGATGTCGTTCTGGAGATATGACCATTTCTGATGGGCAGTCCACAAAGAAATTGGCTTTGTATCCGCCTGCTAAACCTTAACCAGATTTGTCCCAACCTGTTTGGCCAGATGTGGGAGAAGAAACTAAAGAAGCCAATTCTTTGGCTCAATTGATGATGCTTCAAAATGATCCATTCTCTCAACTTCAAAGTGAAGATGCTTTGCTTTTTCAAATTCTACAATTCAATCTTGATGCAGATAATTTATCTGATCCAAGTGACAGTCAGCATCAATGTTTCCTGCAGCAGCTAGATTCCGAGAGTTCATTGCCTAAACTTCCGACAATTTTTCATAACTTGCTTCCACAAGAGGTACAAACATTACCTATTGATTCTATGAGTAATCTCATTAAGCAGATAGAATTGTCTCTAGATCATTGTTTGAATGTTAATAGCAAGTTGTCTCAGTCTCAAGAGGCTGACTTATTAAAAATGCTCCAAGAACAGCATAAAGCTTTTGCATGGGAATATGGGGACATGCAAGGAATAGATCCTTGAGTTTGTACTCATAGGATATATATCAAAGAAGATTGTTTACCAGTTAGACAACCTCAGAGAAGAGTAAATCCAGCACTTAGAGAAATAGTGAAAAATGAACTTCAAAGTTGCTTGATGCTGGTTTTATTTACCCAATTTCTGACAACCAATGGGTTTCTCCATTAGTCATTGTCTCCAAGAAAGGAGGAAAATGGAGAGTGTGTGTAGATTATAGAGAGTTGAACAATGCCACTAAAAAAGATCACTTTCCATTATCTTTTGTAGACCAAGTACTAGACTCACTGTCTGGAAAAAGATATTTTTCCTTCTTGGATGGTTACAACGGGTATAATCAGATAAAAATTTCCCCTGAAGATCAAGACAAGACCACTTTTACCTGTCCATGGGGAACATTTGCTTATTCGGCCTTGCCTTTTAGCTTATGTAATGCACCAGCAACATTTCAGAGAGCAGTAATTAGTATATTTGCTGATATATCCCATGAATGTATGGAGATTTATATGGATCATTTCACTACATATGGAGTCACATTTAAAGAAGCACTGGTGAATTTAGAAAAAATATTAAAAAGGTGTAGAGAGAAAAATTTGTCTCTAAATAGTGAGAAGTGCTTTCTAATGATGGAAGAAGGTATTGTTCTAGGTCATCATATTTCAAAGAATGGAATTCAAGTTGACCCTGCTAAAATTGAAGTTATTCAGAATTTACAAATTCCTGCAAAACAAAAAGATGTCAGAAGTTTTCTTGGTTATGCAGGGTACTATAGAAGGTTTATAAAAGACTTTAGTAAAATTGCTAGTCCACTTTATGCTTTGTTAACAAAGGATTCCCAATTTGAGTGGACAGAGGCCTGCGAAAAATCCTTCCTGCAGCTAAAGGACTTGCTTACTAAAGCCCCTGTTCTTCAAGGTCCAAAATGGAATCTACCTTTTCACATACATGCTGATGCATCTGATTTTGGTATAGGAGCAGGTTTAATTCAAAAAGAAAATTCAATTGAGCATGCTATCTACTTTATCAGCAAAAACCTTCAAGGTCCTGAGCTCAACTATACTATTACAGAAAAGGAATTGCTTGCAGTAGTGTATGTTTTGAATAAATTTAGGTATTATGTCACAAGTTATCAGATATTCATCCACTTTGACCATGTAACAATCAAGTACTTGATGAACAAACTTTTCATTTCTAGTAGATTAGCACGATGGCTCCTGTTGTTACAAGAATTTGATATCACAATCATTGACAAACTATGAAGAGCTAATGTTGTAGTTGACTTTTTATCAAGACTTCATTTAGCTGCACCTGAGGAACATGAGGTCATTGATGATAGATTTCTAGATGAACACTTGTTTTCCATTGCTGCACATACACCCTGGTATGCAGACATTGCTAATTTGGCCTTAGCAAAGAAAAGAATACTAGCTCATTTTTCCCCAAAAGAAGTTGTTGATAGAGAAAAGTTTTAACTTCACTCGATTGCAAATTGTATGTTCTATACCGACTCCGATCAAGTAATGGCATGTGTAAGATAAGATGAGACTTATGATATCTTGCATGCTTGCCATGATGAACCATGTGGGGCATTTTGCAGCAAAAGAATGAATGAAAGTTCTACAACAGCAGTACCATCGGGCTAACACAATATACAAAGATGTTGTGGCCTATACAAAGAAGTGTGATGATGCCACCGTATGGAAGACCAACTAAGTCGATGAAATGCCACTATATCCGGTGAGGTAATAGGGTCACCACTTTGATAAATGGGGATGGATTTTGTGGGGCCAATTGATCCACCATCAAACGGAAAGTCATACATTCTAGTTTGCACGGACTATGTCACAAAATGGGTCGAGGTAAAAGCTATGACTCATGTCCGAGATAATAAAGTTGTTGAATTTCTGTATGAACATATTTTCACAAGATTTGGAGTTCCTAGAGAGCTTGTAACTGATCAAGGAGCTCAGTTTACGTCAAATCTGATCACTACACTAATGAATGACTATAAGATTAAACATAGGAAGTCCAACCCCTATCATCCTCAAGCTAATGGTTAGGCGGAGGTAACAAATAGAGAAATTGAGGCTTTTATCCTCACAAAGACAATGGCAAATTCATAAAAAGATCGAAGAATAGACTTCCTCACAGCTTTGGGCTATTAACTAAATGGAAGACAAATAACCGGTTTACACCTTTTGAGTTGCTCTATGGGAAAATAGCTATGTTACCCATTGAATTTGAACATAAAACTTTGAGGATAGCTCTTGAACTCAACATGGACTTATCCGAAGCATAGAAGGATCATCTCCTGCAGCTAAATGCTTTGGACGAAATAAGAAAAGCCGCCCTACAACATACAGAAGTAATCCAACAGTAGAGAAAGAAATGGCATGATCAAAGACATCAAACCAAAAAATTTCAGCCGAGATTAGGCTCTTATATGATTCCGTGTACCAAGAAAACTGTGGTAAACTCACAACACACTGGCTTGGGCCCTATGAGGTTGAAAATGTGTTTGACAATGGAGCTGTGCAGCTGGTCACAATTGATCCAGTCCGTTTCAAATTGCTCGTCAATGGCCACCGACTCTGACTATACCATAAGCCAGTTTCCAAGGAAGACTTCATGAAGCAGTTCATTCAGGTTCCTCCCACTACTCTTCCTGCAGCCGAAGGCTCTAGCCTTTCTCCTGCAGGGTTCCCATAATTTTCAAAAAGCATGCCCATAATAAAGGTTTTCTTTTTACGAAAACCCTTTTTCTCCATCTTCATTTATCGCCCCCATCTCACTTCTTTACCTTCCATCCATCCATCCCATCCATTCATTTCATTCGTACATTTCCTCCGCCCACGTCACCCATCCACTTCATCCATCCGCATCAACCTTAATTAGGATATCTTTCCAACTTATCAATTCATGCAGCACCGTCATCTTTCTTCACACGTACGTGCAATTACTAAAGGTACGCCATATCTTTTCTTATCGCATATTTGATTTATTTCATTCTATTCAATTACTGCTATGCATGTACCGGTCATTATCACCTGAATCTCTACCTATTCTTTTTAGTACATGTGAGGACACATGTCATCTTTTAAGTAGGGGGCGGGGTAATCCATCGTTTGAAGCCTGTCTTTTCGCCACTGCCATAACTGCAAAATAATCTTTCTTTAATATATTTCTGGTACTTTCCAAATGTGATTGCATGACCTTCTTTAATGCATCTTTTTCTTGCAAACTACGATTAAGACTGCTTGTTTAAGAAAGTTTATTTTTGGAAAAAAGAAAGAAATGTGGCGGCCTGACGGAGAAAAACCAGAGCAGAAAAGAAAATAAAGAATTTGAATCTTTAGCAAGAAATTGAGTTCAGCTAGAAAAACTGCAGACATGGGTGGTCAGTTGGTACGACATGAGCCTGTAGCTCATGAATTGTTGTTGCAAAACCCGCAGACAGCCCAAGCATTTAGCCTTTGTGGATGGTTAAATTATTTTCTGAGTTTAAATAATTTTGATGAGAACGACGAGAATTTTTTGAGAACACTTTAGAAGGGGAAGCCACCGTATGAAGGTCTAATAGTTGTTGCAACCGAATATAGAATTGCTAAAAGATACTTAGGGCTCAGTAGTTGGAAAAAACTTTCTTGAGATCTTTAGCATTTTACCCAAAGGAGCTGAATTGCACCAATGCACAATGATGGACCTCTAGAAGTCTTCAAGCAAGGATGCAAGCGTGTGTCGCCGCCTCTTCCATATTCAGAGTATGCCACTTATATAATGAGGTATTTAACCTATGAAGGTCATTTTTTCTACCTGCATTCTCATCATTTTAAATTATTAAGCCATATGAGGCATGGGTTAGTTGTGAATGTTCCAAATTTCTTGTTAAAGTTTTTAGAGCAAAGTGCCCATGGAACTCAACAGGGGAAAGACAACTCTGTCACTCATCATGGCCTTATTAAATTACTAATTGAGCGCTCTTTGAGAGACGTCTCACCTCTCTCCTAGCAACAGTTTGTTGCCCAAAAGAGTTTGCAACCTCCACAAACCCCTAGGGTACTTACCCCACGGCCTCAAAGAAAGAAGAAAGAAATAGCATCTACTAGTGGAACAGGGCAAGAGTCATCTACTCTGTAGCACCCCATCTGTAGCCATCTGGCCGAGATCCTGCAGTGGGGTGCAGACTGGAGTGCAGCTACTAGGAGGAGAAAAGGAAAATCAAAGGGTAAGAAGGGTCCCTGTGAATGGAGTCCTGGATTCTCGAGAAAAGGCAATGCTCACTCTCTGCGGCACCTTCCCCTCACGGCCGGTTCTCCTACAGCAACAAGCTGTTGATATTACTAGTTCAAGTCACCCTCTGGTAAGGGAAGAGCCCCACGAACAAACAAGAAAAAAAGCTACGAGACATCCCCTGCAACCACATCGGTACAAGAATGGTTTCCTCAAAGGAAACAATCTGAGACCGCCCTGTTTCCTTTGCAACCTGAGGTGATTGTAATTTCAGAAGGGTCTGTTGAATCTAAATTTAATGTTTCTCAGAATGAATCTGAGAATGTTGCTCAGAGTTCGCTCGTTCCTGAAGAGGAACAAGTAGAGACAAAAGAAGCAGGGCATAATGGGCACGAGTTGCCAAATCTTGATGATCTAGCTACTGCTGCTATGCAATTCTCGGAGGAAGCACAGACTTCTCCACCGCAGCAACAAGAAGAATTTATCCTGCAGCAAGAACAAGAACAGGCTGAACAACTGAATGTGCCTAGTGAAACTGTATTTCACTCCACAATTTGCAAAGCCATTGTTGTGTATAGGAGGACCTTTTTAATTAAGTTTCTAGAATTTGTTAAAAATAATTGGGAAACAGTTACATTGCAAACTATGACTTTTCGACACATTGCCCAGACTGACATGCAACAAAGTCTGTGGCAAGTAGAAAAGAAGAAATTGAAAAAGAAAATTGAAAGTCAGAAATAGGAAATTGCTGAGTTGAAAGCAAAAATGGACGAAATGTTAAAGGTAACTGGTCAAATTATGGAATGCAGACCGCCACCCAGAGTTTATGCTCTGTGCCTTAAAGAACATTTTTTATGGTTTTAATTGATGAGAATTTCCAGAAACCAAGACCCTATAATTCATTCTGCCAAAGAATTTTATGAAGCATATCAAGCAGCCCCTAACTGGTTAAGGAATTCTCTGTGTGAATTCTATTTGCATGACTTTTTAATACCATTTGAAATAGAATGGAATCCTCTTCTATACATTGGTGATATTCATTTGAGAGCATTTATGGCATGGGCAGCAAATGAGGTGAATTATGGCAGGCAGTGGGAAACGTATGAGGAAATTGAGAAAACAGAGCCTGTCCCATTACGCTCTCAAAGTTCAAACCCACATGCAATGTTGAAAGATTGGTTTGCTTTGACATATGGTATTAATAATGTTTCAGCCAAAGCGAAAATCTTTGACATCAGAAAGAAAGTATATGATGAATTCTAGGCACAACAATATTCATTTTGGAGATTAGCATATACTAGAAATGAGAAAAGATGGGAAAAATTAACAATTGGGTTAAGAAAGTCAGAACCACATGGTCCCCTAAACTTTACAGCTACACTCAAATGAACCAGTAGATATATTCAATTGGGACTTCAAACAAGATTTGAACTGTGGCTGCCACTGACATTCAGACCCCCTGTGCTAATGTGGCCCCTGTATCCTCATCAGGCTACAAATCTTAATAGTGAATTAGACGACCGCAGATATGAAAGGTGCCAGGATTTCAGAGGATTCTATTATAGGTTTGGACATCCATTCCAGAGTCATGCAGCCACTACTGACTTCAGAGAAATCACCAGGAAAGTTAATGCTGGAGGACCAGCATTGGGCTAAGTAGGGGGCAGTGATGAGCCTAAAATATGCTCATAATTTGATGTTATGATAAACTTTTAAATGACATTATTTTTGCTATTTCACAGCTGTTTAAACTTTGTTGAAACCTTTTGTGGGGATATCCTATAGCAAGACACTTTTATATTCCTGTATCCTATTGTGTTGACTTGATTGCATTTATTGCCCTGTTGACTCCCAAAAATGGCTGGTATATCGTATACAGTTTTTGAATGGTGAAGTAGATTTGAAATGTGTGATTAATGAATAGATATCGTGTATGTACCATATGCCTTTTCTTGCACGTCTGTTACCTTTTGTTTCGCAGGTTGTTGAAGAATGATCGAGTAAAGCGCAGCCGATCTCGGCCTTGCAGTAAAGCCCATTTTCTGCACGACTTTGAGGAAGCTCTGCCGAAGACTCTTTGACCGAAACCGATTTGGAAAGATTTTTAATGATAAGTCCAATCTGGAAAGAGTGGAGCACTAGATTCTCTTTGAATCGAGTTGAACACATAAATTCATTTATGAAGTTTGTTCCTTGATTCAGGGATACACTTACTTCCATGTGCTTTCTTTGATGAAGTTAGTTAATTAGTTGTTCTTCTTATTTAAAATAAGATGCTCCTCCTGCGTGAGAGAGAGTAGAGGATGAATAGAATGAGTAATAGATGATTTTTAGGGTAAGATAGAAATAGAGTAGCAAGTATCATGTAAGAATTAGTATGATAATGAAAGACAAAATTTGTTTGACCAGAAGCAGAGTTCATTGTTAGTTTTGACATCAACAAAACAATGTATTTCATTCTATTTTCATGAATAAAGATTGATGAAGTTCTGACTTCAACATCTATGTAATCAGTAGATGCTTGCTAAGGGGGCCCACTTAGTAAGTATTTGTAGTTAATTAGTTAGATATTCTTTTCTGCTGATATCCAGTTAGCTTTCATCTTTTGAAGTTTTTATACAAACTTAGTCTTACACTGCTCTTGTAGCATAGAGAGTCCATCCCTGTGACTATTCCTGCAGCATAAGGCCAGTTCTTGGTTTGTGCTTCAGTCGTAGCTGTTACGGTTTCTATTTTAATCAAGCATAGTTGAGTTAAAGAATTCTGCATTACCATTCTGTAGCTTAGATAGAATTTCTTTTCAGTATGTATTTTTGCTAAGATTTGACCAAAGCAAATTCCTAGTGCATATATTTTGCTGCGCCATTTAAAGTCTACGTCCCCTAGTTTGACAAGTAAATGAACGTCCACAGAGAGATATTAGTCACCTGTTAGAATGTCCAATTCCCAAGAAAGTTTTACTGTGATATTCATATCCTTTTGTGAGAGTCGCGAGCCACAAGGACCCTATACAATAATATCTCTTAGGTTTTGTTGTCTCGAGAGGTGTTTTCCTATATGGTGACAAGTTTTGAGATTGAGAAAAAGTTGTCAAATGCAAGCAGTGTAAAGTTACAAAGTGGTGCAATTTTCATTACGTAACCACGTACAACAGTCCTATTTCAACATATCTAGATGGGTAAGTTTATGCGGGGATGGTCCTCTTTTGCACCCAAATACTTTGAATCACTCTGAGCTACATTGGACTAGTGATTTCCCTTGAGAGTCCAAACTGCTAGAAGACAACAATCTTTGAAGGGCTATTTCATGGAAACCATGATTCTTAGAAACTCCCTGTTTGAGGCTATGAGATCGTGTTAGAACCCTATACAATAACCTCTCTCGGTTTTTTCTATCTCAGAGGCATTTTCCTGTGGTGACAAGTTTTTTGTTGAGGAAAATGTTGTCAAATGCAAGCAGTGTAAAGTTGCAAAGTGGTCCAACTTTCATTCTACAACTCGTATGACCAAAAAAAATATTCCAACATGTCTGAATGGGTATGTTTACACTAGGTATGGTCCTCTTTTGCACCCAAATACATTGAATCACTCTGAGCTACATTGGACCGATGATTTCCCTTAAGAGTCTAAAGTGCTAGAAGGCAGCAATATTTGAGGGGCTATTTCTCCAAAACCATGATACTTACAAACTCTTCATCTAAGGATATGGGATCATGTTAGGGCCCTCTATAATAACCTCTCTCATTTTTTTTTATCTCGGAGGAATTTTCTCATGGTGACAAGTTTTTAATTGAGGAAAAAGTTGTTAAATGCAAGTAGTGTAAAGTTGCAAAGTGGCGCAACTTTCATTATGCAACTTGTATGACTAAACAAATTGTTCCAACACATCTGAATGGGTATGCTTATGCTAGGGATGGTCCTCTTTTACACCCAAATATGTCGAATCACTTTGAGCTACATTGGACCGGTGATTTCCCTTAAGAGTCCATAGTGCTAAAAGGAAACAATCTTTGAAGGAATATTTCTCAGAAACTGTGACACTTACAAACTCTTCGTCTGAGGCTATGTGATTGTGTTGGGACCCTCTACAATAACCTATCTTTGTTTTTGATATTTCTAAGGCATTTTCTCATGGTGACAAGTTTTCATTTGATAGAAAAAGGGTTAGATGGATGCAATGTAAAGGTGTGAAGGGGTTTAGGGTTCATTTTTTTCCTTGTGAGTAAGTGAAAAGTTATTCATATACTCAAATACAAAAGTCGTGAACTACACACATGAATACAAAGTATACACATTAAAAAACATATGTCGTAAAGTATGCATTAGAATACTCAAATACACTTAAGCCATAAACTACACACATGAATAAAAATTATACACATTAAAACATCTAGGTCATAAAGTATATGTTGGCATACTCATAAGTGACAAAGTATACACACAAGTTATAAATTATAAACTTGAATACATGTAAAGTGTACATAATATTGGTGGATTCTAAGTAGATTTGAGCTATTTGTCATAAATAAGTTATAATGGGACCATTTAGAATATAATGAGGAGTCATGAGGTATGTTAGTGAAATTTTTGTAAAAAGTTGTTCAAAAAATGTTAAAATTGTTAAAATTGCCTAAAGTTGCAAAAATGCACTTTTTTAGGAATGCATGGGTCAAAGTATTTCAAGGGTTGGAATAAGGACATAATGGCCATAATGTCATTTTATGGATTATTGGAGGTTATTGGGGTCAATAGTGCTAAAATTGCAAGACATGCAAAATATTGCATTTATGACAAGCAATTTTGTGTGTTCTCCATAATGTAACTGATGGAATTAGTGAGATTTTGCATAGAAAAGGTGTGAATTCCTTTTTAAAAGTATTTTAGAAATTTTTTAATGGAGAGACTTCAATAATATTGAATCTTAGAAAGCTTATTGTTGGAATTGCTCTAAAATTTTCTATATTTTCTTCAAAATCTACACTTTACCAGCCAAAGTACAGAACTGTACAATTTTTATTTGATCTAAGTTCAATTTGATCTTGAGGAGGACAAATCTATATTTTTTTTGGTTTCATCCTTGTGTGGTTTCATAGAATATTAAGCTAATAAGAGTAAAATATAAGCCTACGGGTCTAAGAGTCCGAAACAAGGTTTTTGAAGCCTTAAACATGTAAAAATGGCTATACCATCTATTGTACAGTTTGTATCTCAATTTTATGGCCATGGTAGATGTTCTCAGGATTGTATAAGGTTACTATGTGGGTTTAAAGAGCTGGAAAGGTTTGTAGTTGAGTTGGTCAGTTACTATGCATGGAAAAAATGAGTGAAATCAGGTGAAAAATGGTGGTTACAACATGCTAATGTTAATGAAACATGGGGGCAACAAGATTCAAGGTTGGATAAAGCTTGTGAAAGTCATAATAGACATGTTTGATGAGTTTATATGGTGTGGAAAGGTTGGAAACATTGATTTCCCTAAAAACCTCATGAAAGTTGCTAAAAATGAGGGTTTGTTGAAATAGAGCTTTAGAAAGCATATCTCGCCAAAAAAAATGTGGTTTTGGTAGTTTGGTAGGATTTTTAATGCTTCCCCATTGAAATTTCAGGTTTGGGAAGTGTTTAGATATGAGTCTCTTTGTAAAATGGGCCTATTTTGGGGTCTTGGACAACAAAAGAGTGCTAGTTTGAAGCCTTTGTTTCAAAGGAACCTACTAAAGTTTTGAAGTATGTTATAGTTGGGCATAAAGGATATTTGAAAGTGTCAAGGTTTGGTTGGTTAAGCTAGTCCTTGGTGTGAAATGTGAGCAAAAGAGGTCTACAAACCTACTAGGAAGAGTAATCATTTTAGTGAAGTTGCACCCAAGTTTGGGTTTGAGGATCAAATTAGAGTTTGAATCATCTTGAACTGTAATTGTGTTTTTTAAAGCCATCTAGCTCTTGCATCTAAAAAATCTTACCCAATCAACTTGAACATCATGCACACCCAAATACCTTATTTCCACATTGCTAGAAATCGTCTAATTATCAAAACCTTGACTCTAAAATTCCATTTACCCCAATACATCTTTGACATCATCCTTTTGATAGTTTCAAACCAAAAACAATCATTCATTATAACATCAATTTATGAAACCCTCATTCTACCACAATTTTGGACTAAGCAAACAAAGGTTTATTGAAAACAACATTTTCAAACCTCATGCTACAATACAAATGCTTCAAACATGTTTGGATTGGTTTTCACATACTATCTTCACCATCTCCAAGCCTCTACCAAAGCTATTTCTTCAAAACCCTATCCTTAGCCACCCATTTTCATGAAAAATTCTATATTTTATCTAGGGGCAGCAAGAAAAATTTGTATACTTGTCTTCACTTTCACTTTTCAACAAACACACACTAAACACATCCTAAAATAGCCTATTCCACCAATCTAGCATGCCTAAGTTGGTGGAGTAGTGCTGAATTGTTGATTAGACTCTTAAACCCCTAAATGGAGGTTTCCAGACCGAGTCAATGTAAATATGCCCTCAAAACTTTTATTCTTGATGAAATGACCTCAAATATCTTTCAAAAGAGAGTTAACTCCTTACTCTATAAGATCAAAGACTCAATTATACTAGAAAGGACCTTCACATGACCTTTAAGGGTATGTGCAGGGTCATGATGGGCCAAAAAGTGGCAATATGATGGGTATGTG
>VDFB02112079.1:0-10831 GCA_007258455.2 Sequoia sempervirens | reverse complement strand
CTCCACAAGTTAAGGCATATATCAAAGGGGGCCCACTTCAAATTTTGAATGACTTAAAGATTCCTCAAGGCTCTCTTAAATAGCTAAGGCGCATGCATGGGGTCAAACTTCAAATGTAGAACACTTCCTTCAAAAGTCAAGGCGTATGGGATGGGGCCCACTTCATACTTTGGATGCCTTGTATTTTGCATGTCAATGCTTTATTTGGACGCCTTGATTCTTTGTCTTCATGCATGCATTTGCTTTGATTTTGTCATCATATGTCTTGTATGCACCTTAGGTGCATTTGGGTGTGCCTACTTCAAATTTATCACATTTGAAAACTTTTAAGTCTTCATGCAAGTCAAAGGCGCATCTTACATGGTGAGCTTCAAGTTTTAAATGCCTTAGTGAAATTTTCAATCCTCCTCTTCTTCAAGGCGCATATGGAGGGGTGCACTTCAAGTTTTCAAACACTTAGCATTTTACAATCACCTCCTTCTTGTCTTGGGCACAATTCCACCCCTGAGCTTTCATTTTAAACACTTAGAAGAATTTTACCCTCCACTTAGCCTCAAGGGTGCATTTGAGGCCATGTGCTTCTAGTTTGAGTTCCTTAGCATTTCTTTAACTCATCTCATCAAGCTAGGGTGCATTTGGAGGGTCCTTCTTCAAATTTGAAACACTTAGAAAAAATTTAAGTGCCTTCTTCTCCTTAGGTGCAAATGGGGGCCAAGCTTCAAGTTTGAAGGACTTAGAATATTTTCTCTATGGCATCTTCCTCCAATGGCGCATTCAAGGGTCCCTTCTTTCAATTTTCATGACTTAGAGAAATTTCTTCACTCCCTCTCACTTGGGCGCATATGCTAGGCTAAGCTTCAAGTTTGAAGCACTTAGAGAAATTTCATGCCATCTTCAAGTAGTTGGGCGCATTTGAGAGGGGAAGCTTTCAATTTACAACACTTGACAACATTTCAACAATTTTTCAACCCCAAGGGCGCATTTTGATGCTGAAGCTTCAAGTTTGCCAGACTTAGTGAATTTTCATGTCATCTTCAAGCTTCTGGAGCAGATTCGAGGGTGTCAAGCTTTCATTTTATTAGACCTGGATGAATTTTCCAGCTTTCGTCTGATTTAAAGTGAATTGTTCATGATGCCCCCAACTTGCCCTAATTTGCTATTTTTAGAAAGTTCTTCAAATTTTGCATTTTAAGCTAATTTTTAGTTCCAGAAGGCTTGATTCTGCTTTGTTTTGAACCTCAGGATGTGGTTAAGCTGCTGGTGCTTGATATCTGCCTTGATCCTGCTATTTTTAGCAACCTACTAAAAATAGCAATTGCTCAGAATAAGTTCAAATTTGGCGTGTTGTTTGCTCGAGGAGTGTTGGTCGTGGCTGGATATTGCATTTGCATGATTGTCGTGTTCTGCCCTTGAATTTAGGAAACCCTAATTCTTCTGTACAAGCCTGCTAAAAATAGTAAGTGTTTCCTTTTTGAACCTCTGCAACTTCGTTCAGCTTGAAATTCGTGCCATGGGGTCTTGATCACCTGCTTGACTTGTTAATACTGGCGCCTCACGCTGACTTGCTATTATTGGCATGTTTCTAGAAGTGGTTTACTATTTATAGTAATTGCTCAGTTTTATGACCTCCACAGCTCCGTTTGGCTTGAAGTTTGATGTGTTCTCATCGATGACTCTACCGTTGGCATCATTCTCGCCGGTTTATCATATTTTAGCTAGCCGGGAACGCTTTACTATAAATAGTAAGTGCTCCGATTGCCTTCAAATTTTATATAGGTGGATAGCCAAAAGATGTTGATCGCAGTTGGGATACACCGGTTTTGAATTCGCATCCGGACTTCTTCATATTTTGGGTCTCAGTCGAAACCTCCTATTTATTTGTCTTGTATGCATATCGTCCACTCCTCCGCTTGACTCTTCATTTTGCTGTGACTCACTGCTTGTGGTTCCCACGTACCGGGAGAGAGTCACTTTAATGTACCCAAATAGTAAGTCACTAAATAATCAATTTGCTTTTATGTCAGCATCACCGGGTGACAGTTCTTTGAAACCGCTAGAATCACCTGACATGCAGCGAAAACCTCAAGAGGAAACCCGAAAAATAGCCTTCATACCAACTCTCAAAAATCATTTTTGGTCTCATTTTGCATGTTATACCATCGCTAAGGTCTCCCTTCAAAACCCGTATGAATTCCACGTGACATGCAATCGGAAAAAATTCCGTGTCCCTAAAATTTGCTCTGGAATCTGAATTGCTAAAAATAGTAAGTTGTCAGTTTCAGCTCAAATTTTGCCAATGAGTAGCCTGATATGTTTTGAATGCACTGTAACTCTCGAAACTTCAAAATGCTGAAGGAACACCTCGAATTGCACACTTACTAAAAATAGTAAGTTGCCAGAATCTGATGAAATTTTAGTGGAAATTTGTTGGAAGCATACTGACATCAACGTTAGTCTCAAATTTCAATTTATTTGCTTCATTTGATTTTAAATTGATCAGAAAAGTGCAAACCCTAATTCTACAGACTTTGTAATGTCCCCTTTTTCAACGTGATCTTGTTTTGCGATGGTTAGCCTATTTCTTGGACCCTTGTGGGCTAACTGGATTGGTTAGAGGGTCGCGGTTTTTTCCGGAGAGTTTGATCGCTCTCGGGTTTTCGCAGCCCGGATCGGTTCACGCCAGGCTATGCTAAGTAGTGAGCTCTTATTGTGCCTTCCTCGACGGCAATGTGATTATGGTGTTTTGAGAGTTATGTACTCATGGATCAAAGAATTGATTTAATATTTACTTGTAAAGTCGTTCCGACTTTATATTTTAAATCACTTAAATATATTCTTTGAAAAGTTGATATTTGACATTTTCTAGAATAATACTCTAAATGGATGTACAAGCATTGAATTCATATACTATTGGAAATAATTAAATATTATTTAAAAGATTTTAATATCCAAAAGTGGCGTATCTTTCTTGGGATTCGTGCCTTTGCATAAAAGGGCATTTCTGGCAATGAGAAACGGATCTTTTGACAATATCAACTTTGCCTTGTGCTATTTCCTGTGCATTCTCCTGTGATCAGGGTTTGAACAATTCTTCCATTGAGGAACGATAACTCTTCAGTGTTGAGCGCTTTTGAGGCTGTGAGAGATCAGCTGAATCAGTGCAGTTGAGAGCTTCATTTAGAGGTTCTACAGATTCAGACAGAGAACAGATATTGAGATTTTCATGTTGTTTGCAATAAGAGAGGGTTTCTTCCTGGTGGCGCATCCTTCTTCAGATTCAGAGGCTTCCAGCAGGGATACTTCCTATTCTTTCTTTGGTCGTACGGATTTCCTTGGGTTTTGTGCATTCTAGAAAGGCGTGTGAAGGAAATAAATGAAACGCCTTCTTCTTTGCTCCTTTTTGTGCTTCTACTTTGGCGTCTACCTCTACCAGGGCATTGTATCTCATTCTGGAGTGGGAGAAGTCAGATCTGGAGCTTGGGCGTGCTTATTTGCATGATTTCATTCCTACCGGCCACAAACCGCTAATTTCTTTTAATTAAATAATTCCGAGGATATTCTGTAGTATGTTTACCGTAGTATGCAATCTATTTCCATCAATAGCTTAAATAATGTAATCTACACTTTCATTCCAAGAAAATAGCAATTCTATACCTTATGAGATTTATGATGTGCCTTCTCTTCCTGGGTTTCATCAAATTTTCTCTAAAACTAAATAGCCACTCTCGGAAGACTTAAGAAAATTGGGGTTTGAGTTGAGACGCCAGGTTCAGCTTTAATTTGGCCAAATTTCACGTTTAGGCTCACAGACGGGCACATCCCGGAAAGACAGACAACAAAAAGAGATAGAAAGAGAGAGAGAGAGGAAAACAAAGCCAAAAGACCAGAATGGAACAAAAATTAGGGGGTCCCCATCTTGAATGGGGTGATGTGTGAAAAGGTCACAACAGTTCTCACCTTGAAGATGTGACGCTCTTTCCATGCAAGGATTTGTTTCTTGTGTTCTCTTGAAACCATTGAGCCATAAGCTGTATTCAAATCTGTGATGATGATTTCGTGTCTGGGTTTCACCTCTGCCATTGATTGTTCAAATCCTTGAATCCCTTGGTGTAAGTTATGAGCATTGTCCCTTAGCTAAAACATTTGTGCCAAGATTTCTTTTCCTCTAATGATAAATCCTTCAATCCATTCTTGTGTTTGCTTCCCACATATTACCAACTGCCTCAACTGTTGATGATCAACTAGTGTCTCTAGAACCTGGGGCAACAATTGAATAGCCTGTGAAGTGCCATGAACAAGATTAGAAATGTATAGCCTGAGTTGCCAGATTTCAGCCTTGAGGGCTGCCTTATCTTCTCCATCTTTAAGCACTCTTTCTTGAAGACTTTCAAATGCAACTTTGAACAAACTTTCATCTGCATGTCTGGTGCTCTTGCAAAGATTGGCCTTAACCATTATGAAATCATCTACCTCCACTTAATCTCTATTTCTATCTTTAGGAGGTGTAGCCGTCTCCATGATCATCTCACCATCAGGATTTCTCTCAAAGTGAATTTGTTTCTTTGCTTTTTTTAGGTGCCTCCTGATAAACATTGTCAAGATTATCAAAATTCAGTTGATATGAAGTTCTTCTTCTCTTCCTTCCCAGGGAGCTCTCAAGCCAAGATGTGGTATCTCTACTAACTTCTCTAGGAGGTTCAGCTGCAACTCCTTCATCTCCTTAATACTCTAGATCAATGTGAATTGGTGAAGAACTGGGTAAATAGTGTAGGAACCGCGTGCCAGCAAGTGTTTTCCGCTTCCTTTTGAGGTAGCGGACTCTTCTCGAGGAGTCAAGGTGCTGGCTGCTCCTGCATCGACTATATTTGGTGAAGTCCAACCTCCCAAGTGTTGATCCGTCCTTCTTACACCCTCTTTGAGGTCAATTTTATACCCTTCCATCTTGGTCAAGGTTTCTAAAGGTAAGAAGAAGTGATAATCGTGATTCTTTACGGCTCTCACGCTGAATGGATTTCTTCCTCTTGGAGTGACCAGGGAAAAAACTTTGCCGTAAAATGACTTCATGGTTCTTTTTTCTTCCACCTAGATGCTTTTCTTTATGGCTCCTCGCCTGACCTGTGTAAGAGGTTTCTTCTGGTTCTCGAATGACTATATTTGAGAAGTCCAACCTCCTTACGTTCTTTGTTGATCTACTGCCCTTTACACCCTCTTGAGGCTGACTTATACCCTTCATCTTTGGCCGTGCTCTGGAAGAAGAGGGAAGTGATGACTGTATTCTTGGGGGCTCTGCTGTTGGAATGGATTTCTTCCTCTTGAGGACTAGGCAAACCTTGCTGTGTACAATGACTTGGCGTGTTCTTTCTTCCACTGAGATGTTTTCTTTATGGCTTAGTTGACCTGTGGAAGAGGCTTTTGCTCAATTTGTTTTCGAGTGTACATTGGGAGAAGTACATCTCCATCATCATCTAATAGTCGCTCGATATCCTCTGACGGGCGATCTTTCATTTGATGGAGAGTGAGTCTACTGCAACTACGCCTCCGTACCTCGAACTCATCTCTGCAGTTGGCCCAAAAATCTTCAAGTGCGGGCACATGAGCATAGTTCTTCTCAAGTTGGGATGCGAAGATGCCATGAGGGTCGTATGATCGTCTCTCGCTTTATGGTTTGAGACAAAGTTTAGCCAACTCATCACCCATGGATTTGGCATCTACCGCTGATCTGCATGTGTAAATTCCCCACCCAAATGGAAAACTGAAGGCAGGCTTCTTTCTATTCGGCAAGATAGTGTGGACATCATATGCTTGCCTTAGGAATTCCATGAAAACAACTTCATTTGATGGGTACCTTGGCAACATGAGTGGAGCACTGGAGAAGCCGTAGACTCTAATGTAGGTGAAGGTAGGAAACCGTATGAACCAATCTGCCCACTCCCCCATTGCTGCCCTGGCAGTTGATGAAATACAGACGTGCAACTCATTATCCAGGTCTGGCACTGTATGCATCGGGAAAGCCTCGTTTACCTTTTTGTAATGGTGTGATGACTCTGTGAACTCTACCTGAGGGTAGTAATTCTCAACGTGCTATACATTCAGAGACCCCACAGTATTCAGCCCTCTGAATTTGCCTTGGAAGGCCACTAGGTAGACAAGGTAGGAGACCATGTGAAACTCACAAATTTGGAAGTATTCAGTTATTTGTTGATGGAGGCTATCACTAATTAAGGTTGACCAATCATAGAATTCTGTCTTCTTCATGATATGAGGTGTAACATAGAACATCCAGGGTTGGAACTTTCTAGCATCCTCTTGACCAGTGATCCAGTTGAGCAGGGTGATTGTTATAGCAATTTCATCTTTGAATTCCCCTCGCCCTATGTTCTTTGGCAAAGTTGTATGTTTTTCTTTCATCCACTTCTGTGCAATCGTCTTGTTGTATTTCAACTTATGTATTTCAATTTATGCATGTCCCATATCCTTTCACATTCTTCCTTGGAGATAGCTACACTTTCAGGCCAAGGTGATATTGAGAAGCAATTCTCAATCATGTCTAGTTTCAGGCTGCAAATCACTCTACCATCTACTGACGAAATCTCTTGAATCGCCGGATTGTAATGCTTGATGCAAGCAATTACGAATTCCAGACTTTGCATGAAATAGGAATGGATGCTGCTGCGAGTAGTCCGGAGTGACCAAGGTGCCTGTCTGCAACGTTGCCTACATCTTCCAATGCTCGCAAGTTGAATACTGGTTTGATGTGGTGCAAGTCAGTCTCAGCTGTTTTGATGAAGTCATGATATAGTGCTGATTTGGTCTTGAACTCGAGCGGAGTGTACTCTATATTAAAAACCTTGAAGATTGACTGTAAACTTGCCTTTATTCAAACAAGTTTTGCACACTTTCTAAATTTAGCTTGTTGGTTTTTCTTCTTCAAATAGACGAATTTTTTCAAAAATTTTCTAAGATATGGGTTTTCTTCAGAATTTCATTACAAGAAGACCCAAATCGTCCGTTTTTGAAAATTTTGAGCTTTGATTGAAAAAGCAACAAACCCTAATTTCTTCAAATTTTCTTAAAAAAAAGCTGGCACCTGGGTTTTGTTCAGAAGTATGTTTTAGAAGGAGCCAGATGATCAAATCTTGAAAATTTTGATGATTCCTTGGACATGCATGAAAAAAGCAGCTGCTGCAACTTGAAAAATTTCTTCAAAAATTGTTTAGAGTCATGAGTTGAGATGACCCAGATCACTGAAAATTGAAAATCTTGACCTTCTTCAAAGAATTGATGCTGTAGATGAAAAAAAACATGAAAAAGCAAGCTCTTCTGTGTGCTGGTCTGAAAATTATGAAGAAATCAGCAAGCGTCAGCCATTAAATTCCGAAGTGAAGAATTTTCTATGTCTCCTCTTCTCTCCCTTGGACGCCACTTGCAAAAATTATGGGGAATGAATGGCAAAGACATCTTAAATAAGCTTAGGCTTTGAGAAAATCTGCTTTATTTTGCTTTAAAGCCTTCAAACCCTAGCTTGAGCTTTTGCATTGAATGTGGATGTTTTATCTTCCTCTTGAAACTTTGAAAATTTGAAAAATTTGGCTTAGGCATGGCTTCTTGGGCGCCCTTCTTGGCTGGAGGCGCCTATCTTCTTCAGACTTAGCCATTTTTCTTGATTTTAGACCCGAGTTTAAATTTGATTTCCGGCTTCCAGATTAATTCGATCGACAAGCTGAATGATTCCTCATGGAGCTTGATCGAGTCTGGCGAGATTGTTCTAGAGGCAACTTTGGCAACTTCATTTTGACCTTCAAAATCATGGGCGCCCATCTCCTTCTGGGGCACCCACCATTACCAGTGTTAGCCATTTTTATGTTCTCCAAGTTTTGCTTGTTTCCTTTGATCTTCTGTTGAATTCTCGATTTCGGGAGCTAGATTGATCCGATTGATTGACTGTCAAATTCACTGGATAGCCTGGTTGATTCTGAGGGGGGTCTCCTGGAAGCTGCATCTCCAGAAAGTTGAATTCTTGGGGTCAAAAGCTTGGACGCCCCTGGCTAGCTGGGGCGCCCAACTCCTCTAGAGTTAGAATTTATTTAGTAAATTTCACCTTTGCTTTTGACTTTTGATATTTTGCTAATGTTTTTCGCTTTGTTCCGCCTTCGACATCTGATGACTGCCAACTCCGACAAATGTGCTGATGATTTCATTGGAGAGCTGCTTCAACGATGAAGAAGTTATGCTGGAGGCTTCGTCTGCAAATTCATCCATTTAGGCCTCCAGGGAAAAGCTTAAAAGCTTCTATCTCCTTTAAAGCACCCAGCCTCTAGACTTGACTCCATTTTTAAAGCTTTGATTTTCATTCTCAAAAAGTTGAAACTCTTTGTACCTTCCGCTTGATCCTCGATTTCCCGCTCGGTGATTGACAAATTTGATGACCTAATTTAAGAAACTACTAAAGTGGGTTAAACAAAATCCTCGGCAGAGATTGAGCTACGCATTTCCCAAAACCCTAATTGCTGGATTAGGTCCTCCAAAAGGTTGGGCACCCCTAGCCACCTGGGGCACCTAGAGTTCGCAGACTTAGATTATTTTCTGTTATTTTCACGGTTTGCATTCTGTCTCTTGGTTGAGACCTCTTTGTTTGATCTTGAATTCAGAGTGACTGGGTGATCAAATGACTACACTGTCGAACTCATTGCGGAGCTTAGAAGAATCTGAACAACATTGTCTGGGAGCACAAACCCTAATTTCATCATTTGATGCCTTGAAAGTCAATTTATCTCCTTCCTCAGTTCTTTAAGTGGTTGGCGCGCGTGACTTCGGGTTTTATTTCTGTACCTGACTCTTCAGTTCGACGCGGTTTCCTCTGGCCTCTTTGCTGTTTCGTTTCCAAAATTTTTCTAAGTGCATGAGTGTTTGGGTTTAGATCGAGGTTACTTTGACCTAAGAAAGTTAGCTGTAATTTTGTATTTTTCGTCTCATAACTCTTATTTTTCCATTCTTTCGTTTCGTAGTGTAAAAATGCTCACTATTTCTCATCTTTTGTTTAGTGTTTGAATGTTTGAATCTGACACTTGGCAGTTGACTGACCTCCATTAATGGCTCCGGAGCTCCTGAAATGCTTTCTGAAATTTAAAAAAAAAAACATAATAGATTGACTAGGGCAAAACTGATCTTTTAATCGATCGCTTTGTGATTTTGATCCGCACTTCAGCCTTGATGAGGGCATTTCTGGCTAATTAAAATCGGGCTTGAACCCTAGAAGCTAACTTTTATAAATTTCTTAATTTTAGAATTTTGCTACAAGATTCGCTTGAAAAGAAAACCCTTCAAACTAAATAGGTAAAAGTTTCTCATTCCTTTTAAGCTCTGTTTCAGTACCTTTCCTAAAGTGTAGCTTTAAAATTGAGATCTGGGTTTTGTAGACTTGGTCGCTTTGAGAAGACCCATATCATCAAATTTTGAAAATTTTAAGTTTTTCCCCCCTCATGCAAGACATGTAAACCCCAATTTTGACCTTTTTTGACAAATTTGACAAGACTTTTAACCATTTCTACAAAATGCCTAAGTGTAGCAAAAATTTTAATTTGGGGTACAACACACAATAAGGTAAGAAATTGCTGGTTTTATTATTAAATGTTAAAAAGTTAATTTATTAATGTTTCTAACTTGTAAATTATTTTCATTCTTTGTAATAACATTCACTCTATGATTTGAGTTTTTAAATTCTTAATCTTTTTTAAGATTTTAATTTTTGTTAGTTGTTTGTACTTGTAGATATATTTGCTCCTTCATTAAGCCTATTGTGCAAGTCATAGAATACATTGCTACAAACTCTCCTAGCCTTGGAGAGATTTATGAGACCTTTGATAAGGCAAATGAAGCAAGCCATTTATAGCAAGGATCCTAATTTAGGATTTTATGAGGAACATCTTAGGCCCATTGTGATGCAATGACAGAACACTATGAACACCACACTTCATATTACAGTTTATGCTCTAAATCACAAAGGGTATGTAGTTTAGCCTAGAAGAGTGCCTCCATCTCATGATGAAAAGGTTAAAGAAAGGCTCATGAAGGCCCTTCAAAAAATGTATACTAATTAGTAATTTTTTTACTTCACACATAGTCACTTGCATTTGCTAATCTCCATCTTCCAAACTTCGACAAAGCAAAGACGAGGATGGATAGAGCTACATTAGTTCAAACCAATCCTATTGAATGGTGGATGTGGCATGGAAGGGATGCACCAGAGTTGAGGATACTTGTCACTCCCCTCCTTTCATAGGTTGCTAGTTCCTCAGCTATAGAGAGGAGTTGGTCAACATATAGCTTCATTCAGTCAATCAAGAAGAACAACCATTCCTCTAGATGATCGAAGAAGTTGGTGGTAGTATATAGTGCCATGTGGCTATAGGATTGAATACCTTTGAATAGCATAGTATGAAAGTTTCTAGAATCAATTGTGTATGCTTTTTTAGATCAATGTTTTGAATCACACTTAGTGATCCATCATCGGGAAGAGGAGAGTGATGGATTGGATTGCAAAATTAACTTTAAGAAGAGTTAAGGGGGAGGAAGGGGGTAAGGGCTGGAAAATGAAGCATGGGCTAGAGAGATGGTTAGAAAAGTTAGGAAAACAACTAATGATGAATTATAATAAACAAATATAATGAAAAATTACAACTATTAAAATAAATTAAAATATTGATTGTTTGGCTTTTAATATAAATATATATTATATAATTGATAAAAATAATTATAGGAGTTTAATATTAAAAGATGGATATATGTATATGTTCTGTCATCAATTAAAGAAACATAAATATTAGAGTTGGGG
>VDFB02112078.1:0-61170 GCA_007258455.2 Sequoia sempervirens | reverse complement strand
AAAATTCTCAAGTAAATGAATCAAGAAGTTGTGTTATGCTAAATCCATGAATTGATTTGTAAATCATACCTCAAGGAGCACATACAAGTTTAATTCCATGAGGGACCATTTAAAGCCACAGGGGATGAATCACCCTAGGGGGTGTATAAAAATTTAATGTCACGGGGGCCAAATAACCTTAGGGGGTGTATAAAATTTAATTTCATGGGGATGAATCACCTCTAGGGATGCATACACGTTTAATGTCATGGGGGATGAATCACCTCAAGGGGTGCACATAAGTTTAACGTCACTGGGGATGAATCATACATCATGTCTTGGAGGCCTTATAAATAATAACACCACCAAGGTTGCATGCCAATACATTGATCATTATAATTCAAAAGACACTACTCAATGTGTGGGAGGCCACACCTTAGGGAGTATCATATATGGCATGACCACTAAGAGAGGAAAAATCATTGGATGAAGGGCCGCACCTTAGGTGGTATCAAGTATAATACCACCACTAAGGGGACATAACATGACATGGAAAGTCACACTTTAGGGGATATTCAAAATAATCCCACCACCAAGGGGAGACTAAAATAGATTGAGAAAGCCACACTTTAGGGAATGTCTTGCATGATATTGCCACTAAAGGGATACTACATGAGATAGAAGGCCAAACTTTAAGGGATATCACATACAATACCACCACTAAAGGGGCCATACGAATGGATTACAAGGAATTTTTTAGGGAATATCATTCCTAATACCACTGCTAAAGGGGCCATATGATTTAAATTATTATCCAATATTCTAATAGACAAGGTAATATATACCCCTTAAAATGTTATTGTACTTAATAAACTAATATATTAAGGAGATAATGAACAAAGATAGGATCCCTTGTCTAAAGAATACACACCATACAAAAGAAACTAACCTTGACCCCAAGTGTAAGGATAAGCACCTACACGTACTATCATGTTTCTACTCATTGATGACCTATGGTTGCACAAATTTGTTTTTATCTCCCATGCATGGAAATGAGCATCATATGATACTACCAATGTCATATAGCAATGAGAAACATAATAGCTATTAATTTATTATTTTGTAGGGATCCAAATCAATGCCATATAACTGAATTAAGCATCACATTTTTTATTTAAAGCACAACATTCATTGATAACATGAACAAATGTTCTATGATATCTAAAAAAATATGAGATTTTATTTGTAAGCATAAAATATTTTGTTTCATGAAGAGGTGTTAATGTAATTTAATCCCATTGCATTTAAGTGTGCATAATGTACTTTATATTTTAGAAAATGGGTGTGGGGTAGGAAGGAGACCATCTCCAATAGGACAATGCATTGGTGGTAGGTTTGAGGCTAGAGTAAATGCCTTATATAAAGGTGGAGGACCTTGATAACCAATCCCTATTGTAGCATCTAGTGTCGTTTGTTCCAAGAGAGTGTGAATCTCATGTTCATTCCTTATATCACAACCTTGTTTAGCAAGAATCTTAATTCCTTGTCCATAGCATTTTTCCAAAATAATGGGTGTATCCATAACTATCTTTGCTTAGTATGGGTGATAATTTTGGGTATATGTTTATCTTTAATGACATTGGAAAGGGATTTCATATTTAATAGGAAAAATATTAATTGTAATTAGTCCCTTTATGGGGGGAAGAAAAATTGTCAAGTGAAGGTATGGTGAGCAATGTAGAATTTCGTATAGGGTGAATAGGCAAGATCAAAGGATCTAGTATATGGATTCTTTAAGGACAATGTTGCATTAAGGGAAGGTAAAGTGTTATTTTAGAGTTATCATTGTTCTCCTTATCTAGCACCAAGATATCCTTATTAGGATCACATGCATTGGGAGAAAAGGATACTTGAGCCTCATCACTTGTTAGAGAAGTATTAGCAAAGACACAACATGAAACATCAACCAAGGACTTCAAAGAAGATATCATTTTTCTAAATCACTCAGACATTGTGAAATATTTTAACAATTATATGTATCAAGATAATGACTATTAGAGAATAGTGAAAACATAAACTAGGAATAGATCTAGACAAAGGACTTAGAGAGATCACTATCACTAAAATCTGGTCCAAAATAGCCAGGATAGGGGAGTTGGGCACCCTATAATTTATGAACTACTTTTAGAATTGTAAATATCTAAGAAAAAAATCTATGTCTAAGGATCCTAATTTGACATATGTTCATATTTGGTAATAGACAACTAAAAAATGCATTGAATTTTAATTTTTTTGTAATATGGGAAAACACAATTTTGTATGCAATTTCAGTTTTTCAAGTAATATAATGCACTACAAATGTATTTTTTAGATTTCCAAATATAATTAATTTATCATAATTTGATAAATATGGAAACTAATTTTTTTTAGCTTTTTGATATGACAACAACAATGTAAATCTTCACTTTTTCAACACAACACACATGCATAAATCACAAATTAAAACACTTTCAACTTCTTTTAGGAATTTATTATGACCTAACATATATTTTTCCATGAAATTGTAAGCTAGATCTACCTTTCAACAACTGAAATTAACTCTTTGTATCTTTTGAATGGAAGATGATTAGACACACATTTTGACTTTTTCAATGCTTTTTTTTATCAAAATTATGTATGCATGCATAAATGATGAACTCACACAATCTAATATTTTACTCAAATGTGTGCATAAATATTCCTCATTACATGAAAAAATTATGTACACAAGCACTATTCTACTTATGAAAACATTCTTTAACTAGCACAAGTGCTGATCATACCCACACAAGTACCATTTCATGAACCATCCCCTTTTTTTGAACATTTTTAGCCTACATTTATTACACCCTAAACTAGCTTAGTGTTTTATTTATTTTTTATATATAATTGATCTTGCCTTTGGTCATCACTTGTAATACCTCACTCACTCTTTTTTGTGGGTGTTGCATGAGATATTGGACATCTTCTCTTAGCTCATATTTTCATTTTGAGCTCTAATATCCTAAGGGATTTGGGTGAAGATGAACCATTCATGCCCTCCTTTTCCTATTTGTAGGCATTCTAATACCTAATTTAGTGGCCCTAGCCTTAATTTTTCACCTCCTTTCACTCTTTTCTCCACTATTTATGTATCATTTATCAAATTTTCTTTTATTGATAATCATTTTTCACCCTCTATCCAATTTTACCTTCATTTCTTTAATTCAAGAGCTTAGTCACATGTTTTTTTTCAAATGACCTCTTGAGGGGCATCATTCTACTATTCTTCATTATTTCTTTTAATAGACCATGGTATATTGTTAGGGTTTAAATTGACATGACACAATTCTTTTAGTCACAATGCCATATCAAAGAGGGGGAAAATATAGATACCCTTAAATTCATATCGATACTTGACTCATCATTTTCTTAATGATTAATTAATTACCCTCACAATCCATCACTTTTCTATTTTACCATAATTAATTATTTAATTGATCCCCATTCTTATAATTAATTAAATAAATCATTATTTAATTAATTGCTCTTCCACTTCTTCTCTAAGGAAAATTAATTAAATAATTTGTAGTCTCTCTAATTCATCTTACCTTGATTAATTAATTAATGAACTAATCAATCCCCACTAATATTTCTTTAATTTATAAATATCCAAAATTTCAAACTTATCATCATATGACAAGTTTTCTAGACACTATTTATGCTCCCACACGTTTGAGCATGCCACCAAAAACTAGTCCTTTCTAACACACGTATGAGAATTCAAACATGTAAGCTTGAAACCATTCCAATCCTCCACCTTATCCTTGTCATATACAACCTTGATGCACTACCTTACTCACCAATGTGTGAGCATGATCTTCTCATATATGTAGCCACCCTACCTCTTACACATGTCATAATTCTCAAACATGTGTGTGCAAACCCACTCTTACACCCAATGGAAACTTGTCAATTCCTCTCTTCCCCCTTGTGATAATTATAACAAAACCACACTTCCAATCCATGCACTCATTTTCATGAAATCTCATCCCCTCATCAACTTTGCATCTCGTCCCTCCATTTTCTCCATCTAAAATTTATAAATAGGATGCCATTTCCTCCATTTATACATATACAACATCCTTATTCCAAATTCATGTTGCCCTCTTGAGTACCAATAATATCCTTATGGTGAACTATTATGTAGGTTTTTTGAGCATTCCACATTAATCCTTAGTAAGAAAATACACATCTTAGTGAAAAAATCAAGTGGAGAATTGGGTGACTCTCTTCTTCTATTTAAATTTGAGGAGCAAGGTAAATAAGTTATAAGATTTCATTTCTTTGCATGAGTCCTTCATTATGCTTTGATTTTATCTTGTCTTCAAAAATATATATTTCTTAGTCCCATTGATCTAATTTAGCTACTAGTAAATAATAATATATAATTATAATGCTAAAAATTACATGTTCATGACAATTATTATTTGGATTTATGCTAAACATTTTGAGAGAATGGTAAAATCATATATGAAGTTAGGTTGACTCCTTGACCTTTCTCTATACACATTTATATATTCCAACATTCTAATCATACCTTACGTGTTCTATGTATTTTCAATATTTTTTACATCTATTCATTACCTATTGAGTAAATATCTCAACCATGCTTTGTATTTAATTATTAATTTTTAATTTTTGTAATTATCTTTTAGTTGTCATGAGAGTTGTTGAATGCAACTATGACAATTTGTATAGTGTTTTTTAGCTATCAAATTTGAACGATCGTGACAAGGGAAAGTTAAATGAGAGCTTGGAGAATATAAAGAATATTTTTAGTTTGCACGAGCACATTACTAAAAGGAAGATAAAATCACATTATGGAAGATGAAGTTTCTTATTTTTGTGATTTACGTCTAAATTGTTTTAGAAACCATTTGTTCTTTGTGGTTTCTCTCATGCCTATATATTTAGTGATTGAGTTGAAGGAAAAATAAGTTAATTTACATGTTGTTAAAGCCATGATGTGTTGTAGTGATTCAAAGAGACAAGTTTTATTAATGTAACTCATTTGAAGGATTAATACAAGTCTTAGATCTATTTGGTAGTGGAGTTTTTCTCTCACAAGGGTTTCTCCATAGAATTATTGAGTTATGGTTTACATTTATATTATAATTTATTTTTATTTATGATTTATTGCTATCTATTTATTTGGGTGCATAAAATTATCTACATATTTTTACTATAATGTTTTATCTTGATTTTTAATATTTGGTATTAGATAACAGTTGGCTTGATTTGAGAAGGAGACACCTTTCTTGGAGTGATTGATTGGATTTTTTGTTGTAGTGGGAGTGTGTTGTGTTTTATTGTAGTTTTAGATTCAATGTGATAAGAGATCATGGCTAGCTCATCTCAATTGGACATTGAAATTTTTAATGGTACTAGGTATGATCTTTGAAAGTTAAAGATGGAGGATCTCTAGGAATAAAGATATCAATGGATGATTGTTAATAAAGAGAAGAAACTAGATAGTATGTTAGATGAATATTGGATTAAATTAGATAAATAGGCTTATGCCCTTATTTGTTTGTGTTTATCTAATTTTTTTGATTAAATGTTTCTAATGAGATTACTACATATAAATAATGAAATAGAATAGGAGAATATACAAAACTAAGAATCTCATTAACACAATATTTATGAAAATAAAGTTATATTCTCTTGAAATGAATGATGAAAAATTGATTGTGGAACACTTGAATTCATTTAATATAATCCTTAGTCAGTTACAATCAATTAATGTAAAGATTTATGGGGAGGATAAATAAATTTTATTATTATGTTCACTACCTAAATCTTGGGATAATTATTATTTTTAATCAATGGTTCTTTTCCAGATGATCTAAAGTTGGATGCCCTCATTACCACTCTACTTTTAGAGCAAATGAGGGGAAGGAATTTGAAGAGGTCTAAAGATTCATTGCATGTATGAGGTAGATCTAAGGAGAAGGAGAAGGACAAGAAGGAAGGTTGAAATAGTAATTCTAAGTATCATTCCAAGTCCAAGGGAAGGTCAAAAAAACTTGGTAAGAGTAGATTGAGGTGTTGGAATTGTGGTAAATGGGGGCATCTAAAAGAGTAATGTAAAAATAAATAGAAAAATAATGATGATTCCTCTATGGATAAATCCTTTGATGGTGAAGCTATTGATGCTTTTGTTATTTTTGCTAATATGACTTATGATGACTCTTGGTTAATAGATTCAGGTGCATACTACCACATGAATCCTCATAAGGAATAGTTTTCAACATATTCAACTTATGATGGTGGGGAAGTTTTCCTCGAGATTAATAGCACAAAAAGGATTGTAGGCCAAGAGGAGGTAAAATTAATTTTTAGTGATGGAAGGGTTAAAACCCTTAAAGATGTATTGCACATCCCTAGTTTACTAGAGACTTAATTTATGTATCTAAAATGAATGATTTATGGGTGCATGTTACTTTTGAAAAGACTCGTTGCAAGTTAAGCAAATGGACTTTTGGTTTCAGCTAAGTGTAATAGGTGTGGCACCCTATTTAGACATGATGCTTCTACTTTTTGTAACTTTGTTAAAGTAATTGATAACTCTATATCATGTAAGTTTTCACACCATATGATTGGTCATATTGGTGAAATGGGTCTCAAAACCCTCATAAATTAAAATATGGCTGATGGTTTAATAGGTTACTCTTTTGATTTTGATTTTTGTGAACATTGTGTGTATGGAAAGCAACATATTGTATCATTTAAATTTGGAAGTATTAGGGCTAAACAAGTTTTGGTGGTAATTCATAGTGATGTATTTTGTCTTGTAGATGTACTATCTATTGGAATGTTTCACTACTATATTTCCTTTAATGATGGTTATTCTAGATATTTATGGGTTACTTTCTAAAGGAGAAATATGCCATTTTTTCTATATTTTTTAAAAATAAAACACTTATTGAAAAACAGACAGATATAAAAGTAAAGGTTTTAAGAATAGGTAGATGATAATAGATTACAATATAAATGTAAACCATAACTCATGAATTACATGGATAAACCCTTGTGGGAAAAAAAACACCACATCCAAAGAGATCTAAGACTAGAATTTATGACTCAATTAACTTTGGCCAATCTTGTGGGTGTGAGACCAATCTCATGTTTGTAGGTCGATACAAACTCTAAGTGGATGCTTTATTATATATAAGTTTGTAGAGAGTAAAACATGTGGACAATATAACAAAAATAAATATAAAATTGTAAGTATACCAATTATAAATATATCAAGTGCAAGTTCTAAGAATGTAAATTACTATGATTTCTAGTATTTTATATAAAAATGATTGAGAAAAATATTAAGTGTCATATCATTAAATGTTTGTGCAAGCATCTTACTTAAATGGGAGATGACAATGGAAAAGCAAGACCAAATTATGCACTTCCAGGTCTAAATATAATAGATGCATATTTATTTATGATACCTTAGGAATCATTAAGTGATTGTGTGAATGTCTAATTGATAGCTTTTACAATACATACACATATAAGTGATTGAAAAACTATATTTTTATTTTTAAAAACTTTCAATAATTTTTATAAATGATTCTCTATTGCAACCGATTTGTTTTTTATTTAATACATCTTAAAAAAAACATAATTACACATACATTTGCACATATATTGATTCTTTATTAAATTTTTAATAGTACTTTTTTTCAACTACATGTTCTTTTTAATATATTTAACTCAAAAACTAAATTTGTATTAGATCCTCTCTCCTAATACATAAATTTGAAAGAGGTAGACAACAAAACAAAATAGATTTAAGATGAAACTGTCCCAGAAGAATTGGATAAACAGTGTCAGCTCTATCAGCAGAAGGATCTTATGTATTGTGATCGGATACTCTGTGATCTTACCACTGTAACTGCAGCTTTATTTATAGTTTCAGCTTGAAACAAGCATTCATATTGTAAACATGGAAAAGAAAATACAGGGAAAACTATATTGAAGCATAGTCAGTGATGAAGTACAGTGACATTGTAATGAACGATTGCATTGCCAGATTGGCTGTCGAAGGTGTGAGTTTGGGCGAACTCATACCCTCGAGCCAGCCTGAATTTCCCGCTTCCTCCCACAATTGGCATCTCTCTAACCTCGGTAAGCACGGCGTTGTTGCCCACCATGGCGAGTGTACTGCCGTTGAACTCTCCGCTCTGAAAAACAAAGGTGAGTGCCATTAGCAGTCGAATTTCCTCTTGGCTGGCGGCGGCGTACAAACCCTGAGCTCTGCCCACCAATTTGGAGGTGGGCTCAGGCCCCTCCGTCAACAGATCGTTCAACACAAATACCGCTCCGAAGAGAGTAGCCGACGTGTTAGTGGTTGGAGCCGACGCTACATTCACGGCCGTCACATTTTTTCCCGAAACCCTGTCATGGAAATAGAATTGCAAGTGACTTAATTTCCCCTTCAACAGATATGCTTGGGCAGAGTGCAGGGAAAACGTTGTTATCATTGCGGCCACTGCAACCGCTGCTAAATGCTTCTTCGCCATCATCATTACTTGATAGAAATGGCTTTGCGTTGAAGGCACGAATATATAACGAGAACAGCATCCGTTGTTCACCTCATATCAAAAGTAAAATGTTGAGATTCAATTCAGGCCGGTACCAACTCCTTGCTGAAAACTAAAATGTTACATTAAACTTTGTGATAATTTCAGGAATACTGGTGAGTTGCAAATTAAGCAATTGAGTGATAGACTGTAAATAATTGCATTCTTAATTGCATTCTTAATAATAGTAAAAGCACGTGAAGATCTATCTACAATGACAACTGATCACTAGAAAATAGGCATGCAATTCCAAACAAGATTGCACAATTAAACAATCATTATCCCAACAATTTAACAACTAACAAACTTATTAGCCGATAGGCTATTTATTGTGAGCACAGCCCACTGATTTTGTCTCACTCTGAAAAAAAATTCATGGGAAAAATAATTTCACCCCTTGAGTAAGAGTTTGGATTAATGCTCACTGTAACCAACAAGCCTGAATCAATGGATCACTTGAATTGTGATTGACCGAGTCTTCGGTCGATGAAGAGGACGTTGAGGACTTCGTGGAATTCAGATGGAGAGTTGATTAGGTCCACTTGCCAAATGGAGGTCGTTGGAGAGAGGTTGTGTGGGGAGGGGATCCACAGGTGGAGGATCCGTTTGGGTGGTTTTACTTGGTCAAAAGGGGTCGCTTGGGGTCTGTGTAGACAAGGTTGTGGGCAAGATGGACACGATTCAAACCGTTGATAGAAACCCTTGATGGTGGTGGCCACTTGTGAAATGCATAGCTCTGTGTGACTCTGAGAAACCGAGGATTTAAGGGGCTGCTGCCAATCAATGTTCCGTGTGTCTCGAAGCTGTTGTTGTGGATGCTGCAAAGCGTTCTGTTTCCAAGCTCAAGTGTGGTCATTATTTTCACCTTGGTATGTAAAATTGCATCCTTAAGATTTTCTTGTTAAATGATTTGCGGAGAGAATTCATTGATGGCTTTAGTCCTCATTGGCAGAGTCCTGTTATGAATCATTAGGTAATATCTTTCAAGCTGCTCATTATTTTCAGGTCGGTATGTGGGGTTGCTTCCACGAGATTTTCTTTTTAAATTGTTTAGGGAAGAACAATCAAATTTACGTGAATCATGATGAAGATTTTTTAGGATTTATCAAGAAATAAAAATACAATAACCTCAAGCGTGGCCATTCACCCTAGTATGTATTATTGTCTCTATAAGATGTGCCCGCCCAATAATCTGAAACAGCAGTTAGGAATTTGTTTCAGTCGTATTTTGCAAAGATTTTCTGGAACGATTTTATTTGTAGATAATAAGTTGCAAAGATATGATGGAAATAATATGGAAAGGAATTTTGATGAATAATAATCACCTTCTCCCAAGTCCTAAGTGATTTTGGGGTGAGGTTCTCGCTGTTTTTAATTTTGTACAGAATTTGCTCGTACAATATTCTTAAGATTTGCCATAATGGATTATGCTGGATGCTCATGTAATGTTTTTGATAAAGGGGTAAAACGGGTTTTAGAGGACCTGAAATCACAAAGTTTACAAAGATAAAAAAGATATTAAAATCCATCAAAAAACAATGATCTCATGTAATGTTGGATGCCCATGTAATGTTGTCATGCAATGATCTCCCCTTTTTTCAAGAATATCCAGGGACCTGTCATATAGCTGAGAGGATCAGAGATATTTACCTTCATAGTTTTTGAAGTTATCAATTCAGCTTGATATCTTTGATATGTGTTGAACAAATTTTGTGTGCTTAAGATTTCAAGGGTTTCTCTATCTGATAAAAGCTCTGTTTCCAGATTATCTTCAAGCCACTCTTTTGAGGATAACCAAATCTTTGAAGACATGACATGGTAAATTAGAAGGAAATGAATCTTTAGATTTTAACATGAAATATGATTAGTTATCTGCTTCAGGGAAATGATATTTGATTAGTCATTGAATCTGATTCCAACTTTTCACAGCAAGTTGATGGCAAACCCGGGTCACTTCTGATTCTAAACAAATGGGCTTCGTTCATGATAGTATTGCATCAAATCAGCTATTTTTCTTAAAGAGAAAAACTTTCAATAATTTGATCATGTAAGCTAATTTCACTCCCACTTCCACTTCCACCCACCTACTTGAGGGCAATTGCACTTGATCTGCCCTAATGTCCAATCCCATGTACAAACCCGCCATCAGAATGCCACAAAGAGATAACTTTTTATTAAACATGTTCTACATGATTTATTTATTATTGTAAAATTGTCTAAGTGTTGAGAAATAACATGAACTATAATATACAATGTCATTAATTTCTCAATGTTCATATATATATATAAAGGATTTTTTTTTTTTAAAAGATTAGTTTAGTAATCATACTTAAATTTAACTCAATTAATTTTATTTCTAATAGTGTAATAGAATATTTAAATGTTAAATTAAGAACTAAGAAATTTTTTGGAACATGCTTATCTATAAAAAAAAAAAGTTTGGAACATGCTTCAAGCAACATATAACTCAAAATATATATTTTAATTTGACTGACACAAATATAAAAAACAATTGACATAATCATTGCACCTTCTTCCGGTGCAAGTGCTAGTCTAAAAACCTATTACAAGAATGTTCTACACTAACTTACTTTTGACTCTACCAACTCCTTGCTATACAAAGTTGAAAGTCTACATTTCGTATTAATATATAAATAATTTGTTAATTTCCCACTATTCTATGCGTGACCCCCCCCCAAAAAAAAAAAAAAAGAAGAAGAAGAAGAAGAAGAAGAAGAAAGATAAAGGAGATGATGAGTATACCAAAGGCTGTAAAAGGAAGTCTAAATTTTGTGTTTAAAGAATGGGTACCGTTTATTTCCTATATATGTAGGTATAAGTGGCCTATCCAAGACAATCCAAATATAAAAAAGCCTCATGCTAGTATGCTAGCATATGTATGAAGACACCACAGAGGGGGATTCTATTACCACCTCTCAACGAATTCTCATCTGTAATGAATCTTAATCTTCTAGTCTGACAAGATTTGTCTTTTAAGGCATTCTATCAATTAATTCATGTGCTTGTCTTATGTACATTTTATGTATTTTTTTAATTTATTAAAGATATTTATAATTCTATTAAAAAAAAATATTATGATGTAGGAAAGTACATAAATAAAAGTTGTGGAATTTGGTTTTATATTTGTCAAATGCATTTGTTTGAAAGTTTTAAAATCTTTTAAAATTTTCTATTAATTAGACATTAAATAATGTCTTTTTTATATGTAATTAAAAATTGTTTGTATTTGATTGAACACTTTCAATTGAGAAATTAGTGATTGATTTTTTTTTTTAACTAGATAGTAAACAAAAAGTTGTATATACATGGCTTTAATTAGGACTATTTATTTTAACATGTGTTTGTATTGATTTTCAAGACACGCGACTTTGATATTACTTCAAGTTGAGTATGTATTCTACTTTTATGATAATGTATGTGTTTATGTTTCACTATAATTACAATCATGTTCATGATTAGTATTTTTACTCTTAGGTTTACCTCAAATGACTCATTGTAGAATGATATTGAACAAGTTAGAAGTCTAGTATACACAAGGTTGTTACCAAATGTAGATCAAAATTGACCACGTTTCCCTTAAATTGGTTAAAACTAAACCTAGATGAGTAATTCAAAATTCTTATACTCAAGATTTGAAGATGTGATTAGGACAAAAAATGTAATACTATGAATCTAATTTATAAACTGTAATGGGTTTTTTAAATGATTAAAGATTAAGATGGTGTAACATTGATTGTACAAAAAAGTATGTATATTTTTATCACAAAAATATAACATAATATTTGATTTGTGACCCCCTTGCATTTTTCTCTATGTTAAATATTTTTCAAAATTAATTGATAGAAACATAATTAAGTGTAAGTAGTATAAGTTGTACAACTATATTTTTATCATGTAAACTCTTTTTCTCTTTAAACACACTATAAACCCTAAATTTTTTGAGCAAATTCTACAATTGGATTCTTATAACTTGGCTAGGTGCAATAAATATTTCAAAATTCAAATATGTGAGTGTATTATACATTAGCACACAGTAGAGGATATTGGCATGATGAGTGATATACAATTGGCTATATCTTGAATTGAAGGCCTACAATTTAAAATATAGACACCAAATAACTCTGCTCCTATGAATGCTCCCTCTTTATAGATTTAAAGTCTTCATTCTAGTCCATCACTAAATTAGTACAATTTGGGTTTGTGATAGTAAAAAAAAGTCCAACATTGTGTGTTAAGGGCCTCACTCAATAGTGGAAAATTTCACAAAGGTTGATTAAAACCATATAATCCTTGACTAATTATTTAGTCTTTTGAATATTTTTAATTCTAATCTTTATAAAAATATATGAGATATTTATATTAACATATTAAACATAAAAAGTCTCAAAGTGTAGGAGAGAAGATATATGTCTCATTTTTTGGCCTATGTAACTATATTTTTATCATGTAAACTCTTTTTTTCTTTAAACACACTATAAACCTTAAATGTTTTGAGTAAATGAAATACAATTAGATTCTTATAAATTTTGAACACTAAACAAGAGAACCCATTAGGTTCATCGTATATATGGGTCATCTTCCTCATCATCTCAATCTAAATGAATCAACATGTAGTTTTTTATGAAGATTTTAATGGAAAGGTATGATATTATCTTAGAGACAAGGGTTCTTAGACTTTGGGAGAGGAATATTCCTTGGCTATGAATTTTGAGAGTAATGTGCAAACTTTGAGAAAATGCATAAATAATGGTTGATGTGAAAATTTATCCACCTAGGAAAGGTCATTCAAACAAGCTATTGATAAGTTATGAAAAAAATTATATGCTCATCGATTCTCTTAAGGACATGGTAGCATCTTGACAATATTTGGTATTATCTATTAATAAGTCTATTAAAATGCCAAACCCTTGATCATGCATTTCCTTATGTGAAGAGCTTGGGAGTTGAACCATTAATTCTTCATCTAAAGCCCTTCTTGACTTTAAGGGTTAGGCACTAGTTTGTCACCATCAAGACCTCTCTTCACACCCCTTGAATTTTTGGTCATGGCACCTTGTTTTAGGGTTTTTATTTATATAAGGAAAGGCTTAAAATTTTAAACTTCTCAAAAGAATTCTTTAAAATTTTAAACAATTTGTCACCCTTTTGAAGCCCTAATTTACTTTCTATTTCTAGAGGAAACCAAAAATTTCCATTTTTTTACACTAGATGCAACATATAGGTGTGAATTAACTTACATATTTAAACTTGTTGTAAACCTTAGGAATATCACAGAAAACCCTCATTCACTTGGAAATCCATAACAAATTTTCTCCACATCCTTTATTTTATGTTGTAAAATGCAAATATATGTAATTATACCAATATTATAAAAAAATTGGTAGATACAAATCAAATCCATCATTAATGTCTTCGCATGCTTGAGGGTGCAACCAGTGGTAGTTGTTCTTTATTTTTAAATTTGGACCATCATTTTGATGAAGATCAATGATAGTTGTAGAAATTTGAAATCCTTTCCATGAAGAGAAAGACATTTTTCTCTTTTATGCTAATGTGGAAAATGTGTCAATGTTTCGAGGACTTGTAAAAACAAGATGGATACTTTATGAGCTCTCTTGATAAGGATTTCCTCTATAAAAAAATAAAAATGAGGTGATGAGAAACATGACATGATTTTGGGGGTTTGAAGAAACAAAGAATCAAATTAACATTACCTCATGAAGGTTTAAGCTAGCATGAAAAGGAAATAAATGCTTATGGAAAACACATTTGGATGTATGCCACACATATCTTGGTATTCCCATACAAATGCAACTTTATGAGTTTTTAGCATGCCAATTAGATTTTGAAGTTGTGCAATTCTCAAGTATGGATTGATATTGAGTGGACAACCTAGTAAGGATGTTCATAGTTTCCTAGGACATGCAGGATATTATTGAAAGTTAATTCAAAATTTTAGTAAAATTGTATCACCACATTTTTTCTTGTTAGGAAAAGATAATATCTTCTCATGGATGACAGAATGTCAATAGACCTTTGAAACAATTAAGGAAAAACTTGTTACCACACTAGTTTTACATGGGATGAGTTGGGAATTACCATTTTATATTCATATTGATGCCTTAGATACTTCAATGGGAGCTTTACTAGGCCAAAAAGATGATGCACTCTTCTATTCTATCAATTACATTAGCAAAAAATTCATAGGTGTTGAGGTAAATTATAGTCACTAAGAAGGAATTTTTAGTCGTATTTGTGGTTAATAAATTTTTTCTTTATATTATTGGTTATAAAGTGTTTACTCATACTGATCATTTGTAATATGGTTTTTAATGAATAAACTTGTTACTAGGAGAGTCGTCAAATGGTTATTAATATTACAAGAACTTGAAATTACTATACTTGATAAGCCTAGTCATGAGAATGTTGTTGCAAATTTCTTATCTAGGTTACAATGTGAGGATGAACCTATACTAGTTGATGATGCCTTTCCAAATGAACACCTTTTTGTGATTTCAATTAAAATTCCATGGTTTGTAGATATTACAAACTATTTGGTAACTTGCAAGTTTCCCTCATATTTCTCTACCTAAGATCTTCATAAACTTGTTGGATTAAGTGGTCAATATACATGGATCAATGAACTACTATTTCACATCGGTATTGATAATGTCATGCCAAAATTATTAGTCAAAGATGATGTCTTCGATATAATTTGTGCATGTCATACTGAACCATGTGGAGAAAATTTTTTAGCCCAAAGGACTACCAACAAGATACTTACTACTAGCTATTATTATCCCATAATTAATAAGAATTTCACATGATATATTCAACATTATGACAAGTGTCAATGCATAGGACTACCCACACATTCTAATAAAATACCCTTGCAACCCCAACTATCTATTGAACCCTTTGGAAACTGGGGTTTAGATTTTGTGGGGCTTATAAACTCTCCATAAAAAAAAAGGAATACATCTTGGTTTGTAGTAATTATTTTACCAAATAGGTTGAGGTTGTAGCATTAAAGCATGCAAGAGATACCAAGGTATTTTGAGATCTTCACAAGGTTTCAGGGTACCAAAGGAGATCATAATAGTCCAAGGATCACAATTCACATTTGAGATAATTGCTTCTCTTGTTTGTGAATATAAGATTCAACATCATAGGTCTTCTCCATATCATCCCCAAGGCAATGGATAGGTCAAAGTAACCAATAGATAACTTGAAAAATTCCTCACCAAAATAATAACACGACTTCCCAAAGTAGTATGGGCTTATCAGACAATGTGGAAGACTACCACTAGTCTTACACCCTATGAACTTGTCTATGATAAGAAGGTAATATTTCCTATTGAGTTTGAAATTAAAAATTTATGCACTGCTTTGGAATTGGGATTAAATATTACTAATGCTTAAAAGGAAAGAATTGAGAAAATTCATTCTCTAGATGAAATGCATCAACAAACTCTCTTTCATATAGAGGCAATTCAACAACATGCTCTTTGGAATAATCTTTTCATATGTAGGTGATCATTTCAGCTAGTAGACTAGGCACTTTTGTACATGACTCCAAATTTTAGGATTTCAAAGGAAAATTCCATACCATGTGGTTAGGACCTTGTGAAATTTAGGTTGTCTATGATAATGGTGCATTCAAACTTCACACTATGGAATCCAATTGCACAACCCTTGTTGTTAATGGCCATAGTCTAAAATTATATAAGTGCCCCATCAGAAAGACATTTTTTGTTTCCAACTTGAAGAAGGAACTCAATGTTCTTCATAGAGTTCCTATCACCTCTCCAACTACCTCAGATTAGGTAATTAAAAAAAAAAGAATGGTGAAAACTCTTGGGCATTGTTGGATGGTTATCACTTGAAAACTAGGACACCAACATGTTATAACTAAATAAATATATTAGAGGTGAAAACTGATTTTTTAGTGCCTCTAAGCAATAACCGAATGAAAACTAGGCAACTAGTGGTTCATTATCATTAAAAAAATTCCTAAAATATTAGGCTACATGAGCCTCATTCTTTGTATTCTTGTTGCTACCCATTTTATGGTGCGATAGGAATAGTATTATTTGTATAGCTATAGGAGATCAATTCTTTATGTTCTTGTCACTACCTCAATTGTAGTATGGTAGTTGATTCATTATTAGACTTCTTTTTGCTATTATTGGTAGTGCTCCATATCCATCTTTATTGAATCTTTAGTTTCTATTTTACATTGAGTTGACGTGCTTTATAATTTTCTACAAGTATCTCATTACACCCATTCTTTGGTATGATCAAATACTTAAGAATTGAGTTCATGTCGCTACCTATTCTGTGGTATGCTAGGGGAAGTCCTTTTGTTTCCATTCTTTGAGGTTATGTGATTTGCAGTCCTAACACTACTACAAGAGAGTGCTACCTCAAGTGATTATATGGACCACTTCATCTTTTGTTGAGGCCTCTCCCCAATGGACCAAAAACATTAACACTGGGTAGGACACCTCATTATTTGACCAAGTGCCAATTTGAAAAAATATGGGACCTTACCCTATTTACAAGTCAGCTCACCTCAGACACATCATCTTGGTCATGGATTCATTCAAACCATTCTTATTCTTGATAGATTATCACACCATGATTCTAGATCTGATGTACTTTCAATTGTAACTTTTTGATAGTATATTTTATCATTTAATTCATATATCTCTTTTATTTTGTATAATTTTTTATGGAAACCCCAAGGGAGTTGTCATAAACTAAGTTGGGGGGAGGAAAAACTATCATGTCATGTCAAGCCATACTACTCTAATATACCATTATGACCCTAGTCATTTGCTTCACATAGATTTAACCAGGATACTTGTCAATTGACATGTTGCCAAATATTATGCAAATTTATTTAGGAAAAGTATTAATTAACAAGTTTCCAAATCTTATGTGCATTTGAAACAAGTTTTAATTATCAAATACCATATTGCCAACTTTACACTGAATCATAGATTTTTGGGTAGGACTTATAGGCTACTAATCCCTATGCAATGTATGATGTTATTTTGACTAAATGGAATGATCTAAGTGTAATTAAACTATGAAATTGAGAGATTATGAGTGAAAAACCTAAGAATAATTTAATGTTTGAAAACACAATGATATTTGCAAAAAGCTTGAAATGATGAATGAAAATGTAAACTAAATTGAATAGAAAGCTAAATCTCTGAACATGTGCACCTGAGAGGCTAAAGAAGACTGAAAAGCAATCTAGAAATTTGATAAAACCTGATTTCGGGATGATTGGGACTCATTCACCACCTTGGGCGAATCAGTCTTAGGTTAGGGTTTTTCTGCACATGAGCTATTTTCTGCTAATTGTGTGTTTGGATCTGCATCTGACTGAAAATGGTACCTCAGGAGGGACTCATTCACCATGCATGGTGAATTAGTCCACTTTCAATTTTATGTGATTTCAAATATCTGTTCTGTACCTTGACACCTATACAACACTTTCTCATGGAAACCCGAGTTGGGATCTTAGAAAATTCTTGCAAAACCACTTAAAATTGTTTGTCTAATGGGAGGTTTTCCTTGGTCAAACCCCTAATTGGGTAATTAAACCTTGTTCAAATGGAGAAAAATCTACATAAAACCCCAACCTTAAATGTGTTAAAGACTAGGAAAATCTGAAGTATGTCAAAAACCCTATTCTATTGTGCAAGAATAATAAATGCAAATGTGATTTGAGTGATGCAAGATCTCAACCCTAGAAATCTTACAACACATCAAAAATGGAGATAAAATTACATGCAAATGAAATGTAGATGAAATGCAAACCTTAATATGAAGATAGAGTGAAAATGGAAGATGGAATCACTTTGAAACCAAGTCTTTAGGTGTGATTTGATGGCTAGTTGCATCTCCTCAACCTAGATTTCTCCATGATTCACCATAGGAATCCATCATCAACCCTTTACAATGTTGAATCTTGACCTAAAGAGTGAGCTTCAAGACCTACAAAAATCCTAGTTTGCTGCCCTAAAACTTCAACTTTGCTAATGAAACTTATTGTAGAAGACTTGACTTTAGAAATTGCTTTTGTGAAATGACTAAAAGATGTGTAAAATGACTTAAAATGAGTATTTATAAGCATCAAAACCTAATTTTCCCATTATTTAGACCTAAGAGGCCAACATTCACCAGAAATTTAAGTTGAATTAATTAAATTCCAGCTCAAAATTGAATTTTCCCTCAAAAGGGACTCATTCGCCACACTTGGTGAATGGGTCCCAGTACAAGGGACTCATTCGCCCAAGGTGGCGAATGGGTCCCACTATTTATTTTTGAAGGTGGGTTTCTAGGATATGAAAGAATTAAGTGTTGTTTGTTGGGTTTTGAGTGTTTTCTCAAGTGAAATGGGCCTCTAGAACAAAAATAATGGGTCTTAGGGGCTTATAAATGCTGTTTTGAAGGATAATTGATGCAAGGGGACTCAAAAGTGGGTCTAATTATGCATGAAATTATCTTTTTTCTTAAGAGGGTCCAATTTTCTATGACACATTTAGCCCCCACTTTAGCACCCATATGACTCTACATGCATATGTAAGCTAAAGAACTCTAAACGATGCACTTTATTACATAAAAGGATACTTATTCACAAGATGGGAGAACAAAGCCCCCAGTGAAGTTAATTGCAAAACCACAACATTAGGAACTACATCCTACAACACACATTTGTTAATTTTTGAAAAATCCTTTTGTCTAACTCCTCGGAATTCAATTTGAGGGTAGATGTATGCCCCCTCTTGATTCTACTTGCTTTACGAAGGTGTAATCAAGGTAGCAATCTAGCCATGTCGAATAAGAAACATCATATCGTAGGAAATATCCAAGTACCATGCCTCATAACAATAGAAAAATTAAGATTTCGGGTGTGGAATCATGATTCCAATGCATCAACATCAAAGGATTTTGAAAATGGATTACCCTTGCTCCTATTATGTTGTTTTGAAGAAGAGATACTTTATTAATTCTTAAAAGAAAGTAACCTTATTTTAATGCATAAGAATAAAAAGAGATGAAAATGGATTAAAAGAGGTAAAGAGGAGTAATTTGTTACTTATTATTCATTTTACCTTTGTGTAGCTTGAGAGTGACAAGGAGAAAATGTTGAGCAGATGAGATTACACACCTTCATGGCTAGATGAGCTTCGTAAGCAGGTGGCACACGACGAGTTGTATAATGAGGTGAGTCGATTTATAACTTTTGTCTTGTGATTTTGTGATAATTTAATGATTTTTAATGCATGGCTAGTGTTGATCGTGTTTTTTGCACAATAACAGCCAGACAGAATATGATATCCTATCTCTCTTGAAAGGTAACTATCTATCAGAAAGCCTCAAGAGATAACCCCAAGGTCTCTAATGTTAGGTCTTGACAGCGCATAAACAACTCAGTAACAAATGTGAAAATGCTGGTAATCACAATGGGACCTTACTACAAGCAAGGTATTGAATCAATTTTATCAGATCTAACGATCTGATGATGCTTTAATCCTGGTTTTAACCCAATAATCAAAGAAATAGAAAAGGGTAAGGGTTTCAAAGAGATTTCTAAACTTAATACTAAATCTAAGATTAACAATGAGAGTAACCAATACTCAAAATGGACCAATCCCTCAAAACTGATTTCTACTTGACCAAGATAAATCTACAATCTTATAAAAAAAAGTGCAATCTTCTAAGGTGTTAAGATTTTCAAATCATGAACATTCATTCAAACAACCCTATTGTAGTTGAAGTGAATAAACCTTCATGATCAAACTTAAGCACAAGGAATATGAAAAGTCCAGGCTAACTTTGCAAAGCAACTAACAATTAGTTGGTTGTGAAAAGTATGGACTGAGAGATTGCTGCAACATTCAAGTATTAAATCACAAACATTATCAAATCGAATCTAATATAAACATTGACCAACTCAAAGAAATTTTAAAGATGGAATAGCAAGAACCATGCAAGACAAGAGAGCACAAATACGACACCAAATTACAATGTCATTATTTGCATTCAAATTGTTCATTGTAGCAACGATTCTAGCTTTCTGTTACAATATTTGCTTGAGGGCAACTACTTGCTAACTTACTCTACTTTTAACTAGCTCTTCTCTATCTTCTGGTTACAAGTTCTAACTTTCTAACTATTTCTAACCCTTTACAAAAGAGGCGACATGCCCAATATATAGAAATCCCCAAAAATCCATTAGCCAAGCAAGGGTTTCGCAACAATAACTTAGCATAACCACCCGGTCAAGAGAGTCTTCAAAATGGGTCAAATAAGTAATAAATGCGTGTTCCATCAAGGTCGGCCTGGGATCCGCAATGCAGCTCAGACGACGCGTGGGAAGATAATAGGGAAGCACAAATTGTGCCGCAGCCCATCATTAGCTCTCTTCCCTATTGTCCCTGTGCCGATCTGACTCTTCATGTAGCCTCAAGAATCCTCCATCCAAGTTGGCTACAGGTGGTACTAGCAGAACCCTAAGTCGCCTCTCAATGGATGCAATCTCATCCCTTGAGTGTTTGATTGACCTATCCCAATCTACCTTATATGTCACATGCTTATCAATAATTGCGAGGTAGGTGGCCACATCATCCAGTTGGTGCTCGAAAATAGAACCATCATCAAGTGGTGCATACACATCATGCCACCATTCTCTCAACTGTTCCAGGCTCAAGTACTTGGGTACGATCTTTCTTCTTCCCGTCATGATTTCAAAGAAGGCAATGGAACCATTGTAAACCCCAGTTAGGGTGTCATCAATCTGCCTAATTTACAGTGCCTCAAACCACTCCCAAGGTTCGGCAGCACTAGAGGAAGGAAGAATCTCATCGCTTACAACCTGTCCTGGGTGTACTCCATTAGAGTTCTGGTTTTCTGTAGAAGGAGGTCCGTATCATCTTTATCTTGTGCTAACACTTGTTTCAACCATTCAGTCACCATGATAGCATCCTTCCCAGTTGACAAAATTTCCTTAATAGCTTCATCACCCTTTTCTTGCACCCCTTTCAACCAATTCACAGTGGAAAGGGTGGAAGCTTTCATCTTTTCTAGCTCAGTTATGGTCTCCTGCGACAAAGGATTGGTAGCAGAGGAAGAAGGATTAATGGACCGCAGTGGCTTCATTAATTCCTTCAAGCACTTCCCGATATTTTCATTTTCTCTCTTCAGCTCCTGCTTGGTCTTCATTTCCATTTTCAATCTATCCACAATAATTGTACTGGAGACCTCATAGTCTTCAATATCCTGCTCAATTGATGTAGGCCCAAGATTAAAAGTCTGTATATTATAATCATTTCCAGCCACATCATCTCTATTTCTATCTAGAACTGGGGTAGCAACATGAACAACCTTGTTATGTGCCTCATCCCTCTCAACCCGTGAGATCACCCTAGCCTTCTTCTTGCCTTTATCTTTTCCAATTTCGGCTAGCAGTGCTTCCCAATTCGGTGGACTGTCCTCCACAACCACCTATTTTCTCTTTATTTCTCTGTCAAGCCATTCAGGGACACTGGACTCCAATCACACTTCGGCTTGCTTTTCCTCTGCTTGTTGACCCTTAGGTGCCTCCTCTTCCAAATTTTGTTTCTCAGGAGGCTCATCTTTATTCCTTTCTTCTTCTTCAACATGCTCCTCTTCATGCACAGGTGAGGGAACCTTTTCTGCTTCTTCCTCCCTTGGAGGAGATTCAACTACCTCATTCCTAACTGGTGACTCTACATATGTAACCAAGGGAGATTGCATTATCTTTTCAATTTTTGCCTCTGCACTGTGGAGTTCCCCTTCATGGAATTCCTCACCTTTAGTACCCGGATCTTCATCAACCTATTTTGTCTCACTTGGTTCACTTTGGGTTTCATGAGCGGGAGGGGTGTCATCATGATGCTCCTCATGAGAAGCCACCAGAGGTAGGTCAGCCTTAGGCACACTGTCCCTGGGAGAAGGAGTCCTAGAATTCCTTGCATACACTTTCGCCTTCTCCCCTGAGCTTTCAACATTTATTACTGGTGGGGCAACTTCTTCCCCAACCTTGGAGCTAGCCTTCTCTGATAATTTTACAATTCTTTTCCTCTTAGGCACAGGAGCATCAGTCTCAGGACTCTAATTTTTGGTCTCTTCCTGCTTAGGCTTCTTAGTCCTCGTTCTCTTCTTGGCCTTTGGCTTCCTCTATTTTTCTGCTCCTTGGACTTCTTCCTCTTGAACACCTTTAGATTTAATTTTGATAGGAGATCCCAGTTTTCCCTTGCCCTTGGGATCCTGTTCGGTGGATTCTTCAGAGGTGGAGTGCAGATCCAAATCACCCATCAGCGCATAGGTGCACTGCACACCATTATTTTCCAGTTCCCATACCGTGTGTTTGAGCCACATCCTAGTAAATTTGAGGACTGGATCCATCAATTGTTTCAATTCTGTCTTCTCCTCTTCCAACCAATCCACATAACCAATTGGTTTTTCCTTTACTGCTTCATAGGCATGGTCCTGAATTAAGTTCCCATCATCCTCCAATTGATCGGGCACTGCCCTTACATTATATAATCAGACTGCATCAACTGGAAGCTAGGAGAATTTCTTCTTCCTAACCTCATATTCATCACCACAATTGGCCCAGTAGTCCTCTAAATTGACCTTATGGCTATACTCTCTACTGGCCTTCTTTTGAGCTTCTCCTGTGATGTCAAATCTGGATCTCTTGGAGTGGAAAGACAAGCCAAGAGTACTCAATTCTTCTTCTAAAGCTTGGGCAGAACCAATGGAAGGACATACCTCTCTAGTGCCAATCCTTAGGGGAAAATCCCCACCAAATCCTATCTTGTGTTTATCCTTCTTGACAATGGCATCAAAATCACAAATCTACTTGGTGACTTCCAACAATACGATGTGATTAGTGGGATACCTTGGAAGTCTATATGGGTCCCTTTGGCAGCCATCAATCTAGATGTAGGAGAAGGCTGGGAATTGAACAAACCATGCTCCATATTTCCTGATGAGCTCCTTAGCTAGATCTGAAATCCTGACATGCTCTGCTTCCTAAAGCATTCTGGTAATATGTATGGTAAATGCATCATTTTCCCTCCTGTAGTTCGAGCTTCCTAAATACAACTGAGGGTAAACTTCATAGATGATATCTTGTCCAAAAATTCCTTTTGTATCTAATCCTCTATAGGGATGGAACCTAGCCAGCGCATAGACCAAATATTAGGTCATTGTGAAGTTCTTTGTCTGCAACACATTGGACAATTGCTTATGAATTACTTGGTTGATGACCCCTGCCCAATGGTAGTCAATTTTCTCTTGTTCCATCCTTACAATCGCATGGCACATCCAATTCTCAAATGTACCAACACTCCTCAATCCAACCACCCTGCTAAGAAAGGTGATGGCATCATAGTACTCCTTGAATTTTGCCCTAAACAGCTGCTTAGGCAACTTGGAATAGTGTGACTTAGGCTTCTCCAACCAAGAGTTGATTAGCTGCTATGACTTCACTGTCTGGTCATCATAGAATTCCTGAGCTGCCTCAATGGTGAATCCCACCACATGAGATCTGTCTGGCATGTCGAAGGTTTGGGAAATGGAGACCGGGTTGAGATTGGCAACAACTCTCCCTTGAGGCCCAATAATCCTCTATGTACCCTGATCATAGTGGCTAGCGCACTCAAGGACAAGCTCATAGCATTGCACCGTTGAAGGGAAACCAGCCACATGGGACAAGCCTAAGTCCATTATCCTTCTAGTCACCAAGGGAGGATCCTTAGCTGCCATCCTTGCTTTAAATTCCTCATAGTCCTAGAGGCCAACGTTTGTATCAGTGACTTCTGATCGTACAGACGTGATCTTACTCTCAGGGACCTTGCTCTTAATGTCCAACTTGATCCTCTCTGCATCAGACAATGAGGAACCAGCTACCACTTTGCTTGATTCAGCCTACATTCAACATGAAAACATAATAAAAACCAAAGGATAGCAAGGTTAATCCATCAGAACACCATTAGGATGCATCCCATATAGTCAAGGTGTTATTAAATTTCATATAAAAGGACCACAAAAAATTTTGGGTTTCAAGACCATTTGCAGAATCTGAGCCAGAGAGGAATTTCGAGAAATTCCAGACCGATTGGATTCCAACAAAAAAACCAAGAAACACCTACATAATCATCAAACTTCATAATTTTTAATCAATAAATCACATGAGAGATCCAAATATGAAATGAAATAATCATCAAATGCATAACAAATTATAAACGAATTCAATTATTTCATGTTCCTTTATGTTTCACCAAATTTTGGGGAAATCCGTGAGGGAAGGATTTTCGTGAAGATTGAGCTAGATAGGGGACTTCAAAAAATTAGGGAAATGGCAGATTTTGGAGAAATCCGGACTCGATGGAAATCCGCGGTTTAGGCACAATTCTAGACCAATGGAGATTCCCAGAACGAAGGTTTCAACAAGCGTTATGAGTTCGCCGAGAAGTCTTGGTGACTTCTGAGAGTCACGCCGAAGGATGCAATCAGAATAGGTTTCACTAAGAGTCAATTGTTTCAATGTAATGTCTCGGAAAAAAGGGAGATAGCAAACATATCGGTATGAGACAAGGGTGGTCAGGGTCCTAGCGAATTCATCTTGTCTCACCGACCATCAGAGTTTAAACAATCACTTTGGCCAAACTCAAGTTTTCGATATGAGGTCCCAGTGACTACATTATGTTTTTTTGAGAAAGAGTTCCATCGGCATAACCTCTTGCTGACATTATGAAGTCATCCTGACAGAAGATCAGGGCTCGCTAAGAGAAAAGTTTTGCTATGAAGTCCTTGCGATCATATGGAGTCTCAGCGAAAGAGAAGATTTCAGCAAGAGTAGGGAGCTCATGGTAAGGTCTTAGTGAAGCATGAATGTCTCCTCGACAGAAGGTCACTCGACAAGAGTAGGATACGTTCGGTGAAAGGTCTCTCCAAAAGCGAAAGTCCCAGCGACAGAACGAAAGATCGACAAGACGAAAGGAACCCGCTATGAGCTCTTGGCGATGAGGTTTGTCTTGCTGACAAAAAGACTTTCGACATGAGAATTACAGTGTCCCGATGACTAAATACAAACTCACAAAGGGCTTCGGCGAGACACAGGAAGACCGTTGTGACATCCCCCCGACTTTGAAGGGTTACAACGACTGAAAGAACAAAGCTCGATGAAAGAAAAAGTGCTTGGTGGGAGGTCTCGCCGAAGGACAGATGTCTTGGCAAAGGAAACGAATATCGGTAAAGCTACTAGATCCCGCTATGACCTCTTGGTGATGGGGACTTGTCTTTTTGAAAGTGAGTATGAACAAGCATGTCGATGAGACATCTCTTCGCGGGGGGAGGTCTCGGTGAAAGCGAAGGTCTCGCCGACTGATATGCATAAAGGATTTCATCGGTGTAAAAATGATAGTGTCACGGTGATCCAACATGAACCTAGGAAGACCACTTCGGCGAACCTCAAGGTAGTCGATATGATATCTTAGCGATCTCGAATGGTCACAACGAAGGGAATCCGGAAGGGACGGAGAGTCCCGATTTCATCCAGACACTGAACCAACTATGGATTTTGACCAATTTAACTTAGGGAAAGTCAAGGATGGACCTTTCATGAATTTTCTTTGCATTCTAGGTCAATCTTAAGATGAAATAACCTGATATGGAACTGCCCTATGTCTGAACCCTATTCATCCACCATTAGCACATAGGCAAGCTCAAAATTTAGTTTTTTCACTGTTGAGTCATCGCTAGGGTTTACTAATCACTCTTAGGCAAGATTCATTAAAATGTAGATGGACACATGAACTCAAAACTCACCTGGGAGATGACAAAGGATGCAATACTGAACAACCCTAGCACAAAATGATCACTCTCATAACCTCAAAGTGCCATACATAACTCTCAATCAAAGGTAGGGCAATTAGACACATACCATTATGAAGCAAAAATTAACCTCAGAAGCAGCAAATGCGAAGCTCAAGGGTGTTCACAATGAACACAAGTGATAATGCACAAGAAATAGCCACCAAATCAATTAATTCAAGCCCAAACGTCCCAAAATGAAGTCAATCAATCATAGGAAAGCACTCCTTAGCTCAAATGATGGAAAATAGTGAGCATAATGGTGCAAAAGATATCAGAAATCGAGTAAAATCTAGCCTTCAAAGCATGTACGAAGCCATTAATACAACTGATAAGACAGCCAGAGAAGGGATTCGGGAATTCGACAATAGGGTGGAATCTAAGAAAATCCGGACCACGCAGAAATCCACGAAGACCAAAATTTCCCGAGCAACAAGAGTCCAGCCGGAGTCCAAGCAGGATCCGGGAAAATCTGACTAGGGCAGAAAATCCTAAATCAGAGCAAAAGCCCAAAACTCATCCAAAACTTAAGATTTTCAATGAATAACTTGGGGAAACACTTAGGCAATCAAAATATATATTTAAGCACGTGCCTAAGTAAGACAAAAACCTCAAAAAGAAAGGGCCAAAACACCAAAACCGAAGTGAAATAGGGTCCCTTCTTACAGCGGGGCGCGTGTGCGAAAAAATGCACAACAAATAGGTTAATTTAGGTTCTTGGAATTTTTTTTTTTCAAAGTGTCCCCTTTTTTCTCAAAGTGTCCCATTTGTTCGCAAAGTGTCCCTTTTGTTCACAAAGTGTCCCGTTTCTTTGTGAAGTGTCCTAAAAGGGTTCTACAGTGTCTAGGGCTATTAGGAAAGCACACTAGATGTACTTTAGTACAATTTCATGATGAAATATGTGAAAATCAAAGAAATTACATGAATTTTAGAGCTTGTTGTGATGATATTGATAGGTCCCCACCTAGTCGCGATAACGGCTAGGGGAAGACAACTTAATTTTTTGAGGGATCATGCTTCAACACTATTGGAAGCAAAGATAAAGCGTTTACGGTCAGTAGGTATCTATTGGGCATATCTTATGCCACCTATGAGATACCATGACGCCATGCTTATGACCTTGTGCAAACGTTGGGACATCGATACTTGTACATTTCATCTTACCACTGAGGAAATGACCATCATTCTCAAGGATGTACATCACATTATCTGAGTTCCTATTTGGGGAGAGAAGGTATATTTCTAGGGGGATCAGTCATTCCACGAGAAGAAGATGGACATTCAGTATTGCCTGGGTGGACCTGTTCACGATGAGAAAGTTAGAGTGCGGATCGAGCTCCCCATGCTTCTATATTCACGATCTCCTATTGTTAGATAGATTATGACGCACACAGTGGCTTTTGTTCTACATCTGAATGGATGAATGACATGTTTAGATGAAGGACTGGTACATTTGATTTGAGGGATGTACGAGCAGAGGAGAGTCTACGCTTGGGGCCACTACATTCTAGCACACTTATATTATGATCTTGGTCAGTTTGCATTTTGAGAGATCAACAATATGATGCACTATATGCTTTTGTAGGTGTGGTGCCTCAAGCATATCACATGCACTAGGCCTATTAGATTCCCTTGTTCTATAGCTGCAGGATATCCACGAACATTCGGCTATTGTTTGTGACGCTTGTGGTAGTACGAGGATTTACACTTTTGGAGGGTGAGGTTTGATCGGATGGAGGGAGATGAGATATTATGGAGACCTTATCTACTCACTCTACAGTGGCTAGATCCCATAGGACAACTACAAAGGATGCAGATGGATAGGTATCTAGTTGGGAGGCATGATTATGTTGTTCAACCTTTCTACTATGGGTGATTCATGCAATAGTTTGGATAGGTCTAGGGCATACCCTGCAAATTGACCTTCTAAAGGTCTACCAGATTCAATCTCCGACCTCACTTCCTGATACAATCTATCAGTAGGAAGTGCTGCTAAAATTTGACCTCTCAAATCTACTTTAAGAGTAGTAGCAGAAATCTCATGTTGACAATGACTAAGAGCGTTAGCCACTACGTTCTCCTTTCCTTGAACATATTTCACTTCAAAATTGTACTCACACAAGAACTCCATCCATCGTCTCTGCCTAGCATTCAAGTTAGGTTGCGTAAAAATGTATTGTAGACTATGGTGATCAGTATGAAGTTCAAAACGATGACCTAATAAGAAATGCCTCCATCTAACTAATGCATGCACTACCGTAGCTAGTTCTAAATCATGAGTAGGATAGTTTAATTCGTGATCCTTGAGTTTGCGAGACTCATAAGCAATCACACGCCCATCTTGCATTAGAACTGCTCCTAAACCCTCTAAGGATGCATCCGTGCATACAAAAAAATCCTTAGTAGGATCAGGAACAATCAGTATAGGCGCATTAGTCAACTTTTCTTTAAGTGTTTGAAAAGCCAACTGACACTGCTCTGTCCAAAAAAACTTCTTCCCTTTCCTCTGAAGAGAAGTAATAGGATAACCGATCCTAGAAAATCCCTCAACAAACCGCCTATAATAACCAGCTAGACCCATAAACTACGAACTTCACCTACATTAGTAGGTGCGGGCCAATCTACAATAGCTTGAATCTTTGAAGGATCCACATCAATACCTTTTCCAGATATCACATGTCCAAGGTATTTTACTTCAGTTTGAAAGAAGTCACACTTCTTCAGGTTTGCATACAATTGATTTCCCCTTAAACATTGCAATACTGTCAAGTGTTCTTCATGTTCTTCATGTTCCTCGAATAGATCAAAATATCATCAAGAAATACAAGGACAAAGCGATCAAGGTATGTATGAAAAACACCATTCATTAAACTCATGAATACGATGGCGCGTTCGTTAGCCATGAATTACTACTGTGAATTTGTAGTGCCCATAAGAGTACGAAAAGCAGTTTTATGAATGTCAGCTTCAGCAATTCACAATTGATGATACCAGATTTCAAATCAATTTTAGAGAACACATTAGCTCCCTTAATTTGATCAAAAAGATCATTGATTCTAGGCAAAGGATAAGATTCTTAATCGTAACCTTGTTCAATTGACGATAGTCAATGCACAGCCTAAGAGATCCATCCTTCTTTATGAAGATGGCAGGTGCTCCCCAAGGGGAAACACTAGGATGAATGAATCCCTTTTCTAATAATTCCTCTAACTGAATACGAAGTTCCTCTAACCACGAGTTGTCATTCTATATAGGGCTCTAGATATAGGCACCGACTCCGGGAACTAGGTAAACTCTAAAGTCAGTATATATAGCCGATTGGCATTCCGGTATATCAATAAAGAACAAGTCGATTAATTCTCTAAGAATAGGATGATCATCAAGAGATGCCTCTCGACTCTCACCTTCTTCCAAATCAGTAACTATTGTTGCAAACAGTTGACATCCCTGACGAAGACATCTCTTTAGTTGCATAGCAGATATCATCCGCAAAGAGATAGGTCCTTGAATACCTACGATTTCCACTTTCACACCTATATCATTGATGCAACTAAGCGTCTTAAATTAGATAGTCAATCACAGCATGATGAGATGCTAGCCAATCCATACCTAAAATTATTTCATACGATCCTAAAGGTGTAACATGAAGATTTACTAAGGTAGTTAACGTACCAATTTTAAGTTCACAATTATGTACTAAGTTTTCTACTGCTACTTTCACCCCAGAGGTGAATTCAACCTACCACTTACCACCTTGCTTTACTACCACAAGACCACATCGGTCAATGATGGTCGGTGAAATAAAGGAGTCGATAGCTCCGGAATAAAAAAGAATGGAAACACTAACACCATGTAACTTACCTGAAGTCTCGACCACTGTGTTCTAGTGATCGGCTTGGCGGTCATTAACCGCAACATATACTGTATGTGATCGTCCTGCATCACCCACTGTAGGCTCTGAAACTATAGGTCGAGGCCCAAAACTAGTAGAACCTCTCATCGGACACTGCCTAGCAATGTGTCCCTGCTGTCCACATGAGTAACAACCTGTGCCTCTACCAAATCCTCTACCACCCGAAGCTGCATTGGATTGCTGGAAACTACCTCTACTAACAGTAGACTGAGCACTCTACGCAGGTTGATCCTGCCTATTGCACTTATTGTGCCACCAGTTACGACCCTTTCCTATTTGTGGACTATTACCTTGTTGTGGTTGTGGATTATTATTCTTTTGAGGTGTACGTTGTTGCTGTTGTTGCCCACCCTTTGAGGGTGTTTGTTGGTTCCTAGAGGAACCCCCTGTTTGTGCCTGTCCACCTCGTGGACTAAAACCTACTGTAGGAGCATTGCCAATCTGTACTCCTGTGTGACCACCTAACACCATAACAAGGTTCTCTTCCACTATGCGAACCTTCTCCACCGCAACTTCCATAGTCTTTGGCTCAAAGACTCTGACTCCACCACTAATGTGGGCATTTAAACCCCTGATGAAGTGTTGTACTAGCATAGGCTCATCATCGCCAATACTAGCATACTGCTTGAGTTCATAGAATCTATGTTCATATTGCTCAACAGAAAGAGCCAACTGACGTAGATCATGGAACTCGTCAGCCTGTCACTGCCTCCAGTGTTCCGATAGGAACCATGCTCTAAACCTCTCTAGGAACATCTCCCAAGACACTGACCCAATATCTAAGTGGAGCTTCTACTCCTCCAGGTGCCACCAAGTAGAGGCGAATCCTCTTAGATGCATGATAGCGCATCTTGCTCGGGTATTGCTACCGTAAGGGTGCATGGCGAAGCATCTACCCAAATCCAGTAGCTAGGTCTCTGCCTCTAAGCCACCTCCTATACCATCAAAGGTAGGAGGGCATGCCCTTAGTGAATCAACTTCATATGTGTCTTGCGGTGGCAACATCACGATTATCTTTGTATCATCTACTCTCCCTGGGAGATCTATCTCTCTCTCTGACAACCTCCTACTCTACATCCTATCTAGGTCCAAGACGAGCTAGGACCTCCTCTAATAATGGATGTATTTGAGAACCCCCTACTCCTGACTGTTCAGGATTCTATCCCTCATTCCTCTGATCAAAGCTGTTTTTGCTGATCCTTTGTGATGAGGGCTCGAGGAGAATGTAACCTAAAGGGATTGGCCCTGACCCGCACCGACCTCCTACCATGACCTCTACCATGTCATCTAGGCATGTTCCTACACATAACAATAGCGAGTCTTAGATACTATTCAACCAAGGCTAACAAATAGTGACACTATGTACTAGGTCAACCTAATGGGCTTGCGATTACCCAGAGCGTCCAGTGCTTGTAACCTTGGCTCACGATACTGTCTATAATGCCGATCGCAATAACCTAAGGGAATGTTACAATTGTTTATAAAGGTGAAATAATTTTTTTAAAGTAATAATATTAAGTTAATTAGTTGCATACATTCACTAAGTTACGCGACGTTACACTACTTTGAGTTTCCATAGACGACTTTAGTATTTCACATTGCACATATTAGTTAACATAAACATTAAAGATAAACATTGCATAACATTTGAAATACCATTCAAGATAACATAAAGTACAAATACATTTCCTTACATTGCATTTGATAAAATAATACAATACTCATCCATTTGATGAGGTAGTTCAATAATAATTACATTTTACAATGTTCACCTCATATACAATTGAGGGATGTTTTACAATACAAGTTTTCAAATAATGCAATAAAGAAAATACAACTATATCCAAGTGCGAGCTCTCCATCCATGAAGCTCTTGATGCCATGATGATCAATACTAGGGGAGCCAATAGAGAGTAAGGTCACGTTCCACCCAACCATGTGTAATTTTCGTAGGTCCACCCACATTGCCTAGGAGATAGTAATATAGTTTACCTAGACATGAAATCACCAGCTGGAATACAAGTACATAACTAACTGATGGTTACATTGCTTCCATATTTAGACAATCGAATGTACTAAGTACACAAGGTAAACTATTATTTTAGGTGGAGTGTCATCACAACATTGCAAAGGTTACCCTGGTGTTTCTTCCTAGGTTCCGGCCCCCAACTTGGGTTACCCTATGTGGCTCTTCACGAGAACCAGAGCCCTATTGCATGCTATTCTTGAGATGGGTGTCTTTTTGAAAAACAAGACATTGATTTGCCATTCGAGCCTTCTCATCTTATGCTCAAGATTGAAGACAGCTCAAGAGTCTATAAGTGAGGCATAAACATTTTATTAAGAGTTTTAATTGTAACTACTGTGTTATTTAGTTATCACTGACTTACTAACTCTTTGTAAGTTACCATGACACCACTTTGTGTGTTGGCCCTCACAAAAAGCCACTCCCCTAAACATAACAAGGAAATCTAAGTTTTCTTGACTAAGGCAACAAGGTGTACAAATTACCACAGAAGAATTTCTACACTTTCATAACAAACATATGTTCCACAAACTTAGGTGTCTATACCCATACAATACCACATACATCCTTAGCCAACACAAGAATTCAATAGAAACAAACCTTACATTACCCCCACGTTATCCAACATGCGGAAGACTTGTTCATTTTAAAACTTTCTATTTTCCCAACAAAGAAACATAAATTAAAACCAAATTGAAAATTAAAGGTCTACATTAGGATATAGTAGATCCAGATTCAAACAATAATTTGATGTACCTAAATCATTCATAAAATAAAATATATATATGTTTTTGTACCATCTGAAAATGGATCTACCATTTGCACAATTCATGGCCATAGATTATAATATCTATATAATTCAGTTAACAATCTATTCTAAGCACAAATAGCAGTCATAACAAACTAATTATTAAAATATCTGCTTAATTTGAATGTTTAATAAATTGGATAACATCTCATTAAAAACATGATAACTTCTTCTAAATTTTCTTAACATTAAATTATTATATTTATAATAATATATACATATTATATATATAATATATATTATATATAAATATATAATATATATTACATATAAAAATAGATATATAATAATTATAAAATATAATAAACATATATTAATATTCATAATAAAAAATAAAAACAAATGAAATAGTCTAGGGTTTATACCCTCAGCCGCCCATAGGCTGCGCTGTGGGTAGGGCCACCATCGCAGCCTGCCCATAGAGCTTCCCGTGGGTGGGGCTGCCATCACAACACTCCCCACAGGTCTCGGCCGCGGTGGCTAAGCCGAGCGCTGCCCGCAAGGGTGGCACTGGGCTCAACCCTTGTTGCCGTCCCCCCCTGCGGGTAGCCCCGCCGCCATGAGCTTCGGCTCCATAAAAAAATAAAATTTCAATTTTTTTTAATACAGTTTATAACCCTTATAAAATATGGCGATTTCAAAAAAAAAAAAACACAGAAAATCACGTACGGAAATTTGACGAAATTTCTGAGCATAATTTCCAGATAAAATATTAAATAAAGATTTATATGTGTATATGTATATATATCATTTATATACATATATATATATATATAGATATAAATCTACTTGCAATTTAATTAATAACAAATACTATAATCAGGAAAATACATAGAGAAATGATTTTCTTCAGGAATCAATAAATCTTCAAATTTGACACAAGATTTTTCTCTACAGAGTTTTCTAAATTTTGAATAACAAAAGATTTTCAATTCAAATTGGGAAGAATCTTTTCTACAAGAACCCATAACAATTTAAAAAAAAAAAAACAGGAATCTTCATTTAAAAATTCCTCAAAATTCTTTCCTATTTCATTTGAGAATTTTCTACTGAATAAACCAAATTTTACAAAATTCTCGAGAAGAATACAGGAAACACAAAAACTGATATTTTCTCAAACACTCATTTTAAAAAGGAAACAAATCAAAACAAGAAAAATACCTGTTCTCCTGTGATTAGAAGATCTTAGCTGTTGAAGAATGAAACCTTTTCCTATAGAGTGCAATCCTCCAACTTCTCCAAATCACCAATCCAAAATAAATCTAAACCCAATCACAAAGATCTTCCCACCAAAGGGATCTTCCACAAAAATACAACTGAACAGAGGTAATCACAAATATTTTAAAAAAATTAATTTTGACAGCAAAATCCTCTTTCAATTTCTCGTGAAGAAAATTTGATAACCCTTTGTATTTCCCAAATCCCAGATAATATCTGGCAAAATCCTCAACCAAAAATCATAATTGCACTGGCACACTTGTCGAGAAGTACAAAATATCTTCCCAACTACTTCTCGGCAATCTTGCCTTTCAAGATTTGCATAATTTATTTAATTTATTTAAAATTTAAAATTTCAATATTCAAATTGCATGCATTTATTTAATTTAATTTTCCCATTTCCAAACACAAAATTTATTTACAATTTAAAATGCCATTTCCAGAAAAATATTTAATTTTAAATAAAAACTATTCACACACAATTTAAACAATATTAATTTAATTAATTAATTTATTCAATTAAATAAATTCAATCTTTACGATCAAATTACTTAACTAAACAAACTAATTAATTAATTAATAAAATATAAAAACTTTATTTCTTTAACATTTAACAATTTAATTTAAATGACAATAAATTAAAACATAATAAACTATTATTAAAAATTGACATTTTTCCTTTCAAGCAATTAAACCAAACAGAAAAATACAAGACAACCTATGACTCTGAACTAAAATAGACGATGTACTATGATCGAGTTGTAGACTAGACTAGGATGAACCAAACTACTACTTCCCAATCAACATGTCCGTTGAGTCTTGACACGCTCAGACCTAAGTAACCAGGTGGAGTCGGTGTCATGTACCTACAATCCTACAACCAAGCAATAACATGCATATATATATAAACCATTGTACAGGCACACCGTGCGGAGAAAATTACGGACATCACAGGGCACTCACAAGCGAGTGATGCGATTCCATTCTCCACACCAATACACGTCACATCAGATTGACGAATTAAATAACAGTTAGTCCATCATAAACATACATAGCAATGAAATAAATAGAAAGTAAACATCTACACGCTATATCAAAGCATGTCCTAAAATCGATTAATCACCATAGAGATGTCATCATGTCACAAAATAAATCATTGTCGGTCAAAACCAGCATTGAAATATCCAAACAAAAGTACCATGAGTCTAACAATGTAGAAAACCTTAATGCTTAGAAAAAATAAGCATAAATGGAGGGTACTGCATCCCCCTAGAGGATCGGGGCTTGCTCACGAAGCACGTGAACAAACTCAGGGATAAAGAGTTCCCTCATGCATTCTTCGCATCCTCCCAAGTAGTAGAAGCCTCACAGGCTAGGATCCCATTGGACCCTCACTTGATCAACGTCTCGGCCCTTGAGACTGAGCGTCCAGCACTGTAGAATGGCCACAGGCTCCAAAGCCAGCTGCCCGTCCTCTACCTGTAACGCATTCCAATCAAGTACATGAGATATGTTGGGATGATATGGTCTAAGAACTGATACATGAAAAACATCATGAATACGAGATAAACTGGGTGGTAAGGTGAGTCGATATGCCATGGCACCAATTCTCTCTAAGATCTCAAATGGCCCAACGAAATGAGGCACAAGCTTAGAGCCTTTTCCATAACGGATTGGACTCTTTCGCGGTCGCAGTCGAAGAAACACTCTATCACCAACAGCAAACTGTCGGTCTATCCTATGCGCATCGGCATATTTCTTTTGCCTATCCTGAGCTGCTATCAAATGCTCTCTAATACGGTCAACCTGTTGCTCCATGTCTCAAAGCATCTCAGGTCCAAGTAATACTCTATCCTCTAGTCGATCCCAACTCAATGGAGTTCGACAAGGATGATCGTATAATGCTTGAAATGGTGGCATACCTATAGAACTCTGATATCCGTTATTGTAAGTGAATTCTACTAAATACAGATAATCCTCCCAACGTGATTGTTGGTCCATTACGTACATCCTAAGCATATCCTCTAATATTTGGTTAACTCTCTCCGTTTTTCCATCGGTTTGAGGATGATACGCTGAACTAAAGCTCAACTATGTACCTAGAGCATGTTGTAATGAAATCCATAGGGCTGAAGTAAATATAGGATCTCTATCAGAAATAATCCTATGAGGAATCCCATGTAATCTAACGATATGCTCCATGAATATCCTAGCTACGGATGAAGCATTATATGATGATCATACTGGTGAAAAATGAGCTACTTTAGTCAATCGGTCAACAATTACCATAATGGCATCATGTCGACGTGATGACTTAGGTAACCCTACAATAAAGTCAACGGATATAATATCCCATTTCCATTCAGGAATGAGATGTGGCTACAATAATCGATTGGATGTTGATGCTCAGCTTTGACTTCGCTAGCATTCCATCTCGATAGATGTCAGTGATATCACGTTTCATACCGGGCCGGAAATCTGATTGCAAAGATCGGCATGCATTTTCTTAACACCTGGATGAGCTAAGTATGGAGCTCGATGTGCTTCAGTCATAATTAATGTACGAAGACCCTCAAAATGTGGTACATAAATAGGACCTAAATGCCATAATATACCATCCGGTTCTAGGACATATCCTACAAATCGACCTTCTAAAGGTCTACTAGATTCAATCTCCAACCTCACCTCTTGATACAATCTATCTATAGGAAGTACTGCTAAAATTTGATTCCTCAAATCTACTTCAAGAGTAATAGCAGAAATTTCATGTCGACAACGACTGAGAGCATCAGCCACTATGTTCTCTTTTCCATGAACATATTTCACCTCAAAATCATATTTGCATAAGAACTCCATCCGCGGAGTCTGCGCCTAGCATTCCAAGTTAGGTTTAGCAAAAGAAATGTATTATGAACTCGTTGATTAGTATGAAGTTCAAAATGATGACCCTAATAAGAAATGCCTCCATCAAAGTAATCGTGCACTACCGGCCCCAGTTCTAAATCATGAGTGGGATAGTTTAATTCATGATCCTTGAGTTTGCGAGACTCATAAGCAATCAAACGCCCATCTTGCATCAGAACTTCTCCTAAACCCTCTAAGGATGCATCCGTGCATACGACAAAATCCTTAGTAGGATCAGGAACAATTAGTATAGGCGCATTAGTCAACTTTTCTTTAAGTGTCTAAAAATCCAACTGACACTGCTCTGTCCAAACAAACTTCTTCCCTTTCCTCTGAAGAGAAGTAATAGGATAACCGATCCTAGAAAATCCCTCAACAAACCGCCTATAATAACCAGCTAGACCCATAAAACTATGAAATTCACCTACATTAGTAGGTGCGGGCCAATCTACAATAGCTTGAATCTTTGAAGGATCCACAATAATACCTTTTCAGGATATCACATGTCCAAGGTAATTTTGCTTTAGTTTGAAAGAAGTCACACTTCGGGGTTAAGCATAAATTGATTTTCCCTTAAACATTGCAATGCACTGTCTCAAGTGTTCTTCATGTTCCTTCATGTTCTCCCGAATAGATCAAAATATCATCGAGAAATACAAGGACAAAGCGATCAAGGTATGTACAAAAAAAAACATTCATTAAACTCATGAATACTGATGGTCCGTTCATTAGCCCAAACGGTACTACTGTGAATTTGTAGTGCCCATAACGAGTTTGAAAAGCAGTTTTATGAATATCAACTTCAACAATTCGCAATTGATGATAACTAGATTTCAAATCAATTTTAGAGAACACATTAGCTCCCTTAATTTGATCGAAAAGATCATCGATTCTAGGCAAAGGATAATGATTCTTAATCGTAACCTTGTTCAATTGACGATAGTCAATGCACAGCCTAAGAGATTCATCCTTCTTCTTTATGAAGATGACAGGTGCTCCCCAAGGGGAAACACTTGGACAAATGAAACCCTTTTCTAATAGTTCCTCTAACTGGATACGAAGTTCCTCTAACTCCTGAGTTGTCATTCTATATGGAGCTCTAGATATAGGCTCAGCTCCAGTAACTAGGTCAACTCTAAAGTCAATATCTCTCTTCGGTGGCATTCCAGGTATATCATCTAGAAACACGTCAGCGAAATCCCTAAGAATAGGATGATCATCAAGAGATACCTCTCGACTCTCACCTTCCTCCAAATCTGTAACTATTGTTGCAAACAGTTGACATCCCTGATGAAGATATCTCTTTAGTTGCATAGCAGATATCATCCGCAAAGAGATAGGTCTTTGAACACCTATAATTTCTACTTTCGCACCTAAATCATTAATGCAACTAACTGTCTTAAGTCGACAGTCAATCATAGCATGATGAGATGCTAGCCAATCCATACCAAGTACTATGTCATATGATCCTAAAGGTGTAACATGAAGATTTACTAGGGTAGTTAACATACCAATTTTAAGTTCACAATTATGTACTAAGTTCTCTACTGCTACTTTCACCCCAGAGGTGAATTCAACCTGCCACTTACCACCTTGCTTTACCACCACAAGACCACATCGGTCAACGATGGTTGGTGAAATAAAGGAGTCAGTGGCTCCAGAATCAAAAAGAATGGAAACACTAACACCATGTAACTTACCTGAAGTCTCGACCACTGTGTTCTAGTGATTAGCTTGGCAGTCATTAACCATAGCATATATTGTATGTGATCTTCCTACATCACCCACTATAGGCTTTGAAATTGTAGGTCGAGGCCCAAAACTAGTAGAACCTCTCATCGGACACTGCCTAGCTATGTGTCCCTGCTGTCCAAACGAGTAACAACCTATGCCTCTACAAAATCCTCTGCCACCCGAAGGTGCATTGGATTGCTGGAAACTACCTCTACTGATAGTAGACTGAGCACTCTGCACAGGCTGATCCTACCTATTGCGCTTGTTGCGCCACCAGTTGTGACCCTTTCCTGTTTGAGGACTATTACCTTGTTGTGGTTCTAGATTATTATTCTTTTGAGGTGTACATTATTGCTGTTGCTACCCACCCTTTGTGGGTGTCTGTTGGTTCCTACTAAGAGGAACCTCCTGTCTATGCCTATGCCCCGTGGACTAAAACCTGTTGTAGGAGCACTACCAATCTACACTCCTATGTGACCACCTAATGCCATAACAAGGTTCTCCTCCACTATGCAAGACTTCTCCACCACAACTTCCATAGTCTTTGGCTCAAAGACTCGGACACCACCACTAATGTGGGCGTTTAAACCCCTGATGAAGTGCTGTACTAGCATAGGCTCATCATCGCCAATACCAGCATACTGCTTGAGTTCATAGAATCTCGTTCATATTGCTCAGCGAAGAATTGGCCCGGCGTAGATCATGGAACTCATCGACTGTCATTTGCCTCCAATGTTCTGATAGGAACCGTGCTCTAAACCTCTCCAGAAACATCTCCCAAGACACTGACCCAATATCTAAGTGGAGCTTCTGCTCCTCCAGGCGCCACCAAGTAGAGGTGAATCCTCTTAGATGCATGATAGCGCATCTCGCTCAGGTATTGCTACCGTATGGGTGCATGGCGAAGCATCTACTGATCGATGAGGTCTATGCCTCTAAAGCCACGCCAAATGGCTACGTCCAAAGAAGGTGGGAGGGTGGTGCCCCTTAATCAAAATCCCTCATCGTCCTCACAGGTATTAGCATCCTGATGCACTGTATCATCTACTCTCCTTGGAGATCTATCTCTCTCTCTAACAAACTCCTGCTCAACTTCCTGTCTAGGTCCAAGTTGAGCTAGGACCTCCTCTAATAAAGGACATATCTGTGAACCCTCTATTCCTTACTATTCAAGATTTTTTCCCTCATTCCTCTGATCCAACTGTTCTGCCTGATCACTGTGATGAGGGCTCAGAGGGGGAGTAACCTTAGGGATTGGCCCTCAGCCTCCACCTCGACCTCTATCACGACCTCTTCCACCTCACCTAGGCATGTTCCTACACATAACAATAACGAGTCTTAGATACTATTCAACTAAGGCTAACAGTTTGCGACACTATGTACTAGGTCAACCTAATGGGCTCACGATTACGTAGAGCATACAGTGTTTGTAACCTTGGCTCACGATGCAATCTGTAATGCCCCATCACCAATAACCCTAGGAATGTTGCAATTGTTTATAAAAGGTGAAATAAATTTTTTTTAAAGTAATAATATTAAGTTAATTAGTTGCATACATTCATTAAGTTCACAGCGGCGTTACACTACTTTGAGTTTCCATAGATGACTTTAGTATTTAGCATTGCCTTATAATTAATTAACATAAACATTAAAGATAAACATTGCATAAAATTTGAAATACCATTCAAGATAACATAAAGTATAAATACATTTCCTTACATTGCATTTGATAAAATAATACAATACTCATCCATCTGATGAGGTAGTTCAATAATAATTACATTTTACAATGTTCACCTCATATACAATTGAGGGATGTTTTACAATACAAGTTTTCAAATAATGCAATAAAGAAAATACAACTATATATCCAAGTGCGAGCTCTCCATCCATGAAGCTCTTGATGCCATGATCAATACTGGGGACCCAACGAAGTAATGTGCATGTTCCACCCAACCATGTGGTACCCGTAGGTCCACCCCCCATGCTAGGAGATAGTAATATGGTTACCTAGACATAATCTACTAACCCTAGACACAAGTACATAACTAACTGATGGTTACATTGCTTCCAGATTTAAGACAATTGAATGTACTACATACACAAGATTAACTATTATTTTAGGTGGAGTGTCATCACAACGTTGCAAAGGTTACCCTGGTGTTTCTTCCTAGGTTCCAGCCCCCAACTTGGGTTACCCTGGTAACCTCTTACGAAACCCAGCCCCTATTGCATACTATTGTGGAATCAAATGTCTTTTGAAGAAACAAGACATCGATTTTCCATTCCAGGCCTTCTCATCTTATACTCAAGACTAGACTAGCTCAAGAGTCTATAAGTGAGGCATAAACATCTTATTAAGATTTTTAATTCTAACTACTGTGTTATTTAGTTATCACTGACTTACTAACTCTTTGTAAGTTACCCTGACACCACTTTGTGTGTCGGCCCTCACAAAAATCCACTCCCCTAAACATAACAAAGGTATTTTAGGTTTTCTTGACTAAGGCAACAAGGTGTACAAATTACCACATAAAATTTCTACACTTTCATAACGAACATATGTTCACAAACTCAGGTGTCTACACACCATACAATACCACGTACACATCCTTAGCCAACACAAGAATTGAATAAAAACAAACACATTACCCCATGTTATCCAACTTGTTTGGAAGACTTGTTCATTTAAAACTTTCCCAATTTGCCCAACAAAGAAACATAAATTAAAGAAAATTGAAAAATTAAAGGTCTACATTAGGATATACTAGATCCAATTGAAACAATAATTTGATGTACCTAAATCATTGATAAAATAATTTTTTTTTTTTTTGTACCATACGAAAATCAGATCTACCATTTATACAATTCATAGCCATATATTATAGCAAAATCTATATAATTCTAGATTAAGAATCTATTATAAGCACAAATAACTTAGTCAGAACAAACTAATTATTAAAATATCCATGTTTAGATATTTAATAAATTAGTTCTTTTAAATATCTCATTAAAAACATGATAACTTCTTCTAAATTTTCTTAACATTAAATTATTATATTTATAATAATATATACATATTATATATATAATATATATTATATATAAATATATAATATATATTACATATAAAAATAGATATATAATAATTATAAAATATAATAAACATATATTAATATTCATAATAAAAAATAAAAACAAATGAAATAGTCTAGGGTTTATACCCTACCATTAGCCGGCGTGGGTAGAGCTGCCATCGCAAATGCCTACGAGTTTCCCCGTGTGGGTGCCATCGCACTCGCGTGGCTCGATCAGGAGCGCTTTGAGCGCTCAAGTAGCATGCATTGGGCTCAACCCTTGCCACTGCCCCTCTGGTTGGCTGGTAGCTTCCCACCGCCATGAGCTTCGCTCCATAAAAATAAAATTTCAATTTTTTTTAATACAGTTTATAACCCTTATAAAATAACGGCATAATTAAAAACACAGAAAATCGCTACGGAAATTTGACGAAATTTCTGAGCATAATTTCCAAATAAATATTAAATAAAGATTTATATGTGTATATGTATATATATACATACATATATATATATAAATCTACATGCAATTTAATTAATAACAAATACTATAATCAGGAAAATACACAGAGAAATGATTTTCTTCAGGAATCAATAAATCTTCAAATTTGACACAAGATTTTTCTCTACAGAGTTTTCTAAATTTTGAATAACAAAAGATTTTCAATTCAAATTGGGAAGAATCTTTTCTACAGGAACCCATAACAATTTTTTTTAAAAAAAAAGGAATCTTCATTTAAAAATTCCTCAAAATTCTTTCCTGTTTCGTTTGAGAATTTTCTACTGAATAAACCAAATTTTACAAAATTCCCGAGAAGAATACAGGAAACACAAAAACTGATATTTTCTCAAACACTCATTTTAAAAAGGAAACAAATCAAAACAAGAAAAATACCTGTTCTCCTGTGATTAGAAGATCTTAGCTGTTGAAGAATGAAACCTTTTCCTGTAGAGTGCAATCCTCCAACTTCTCCAAATCACCAATCCAAAAGAAATCTAAACCCAATCACAAAGATCTTCCCACCAAAGGGATCTTCCACAAAAATACAACTGAACAGAGGTAATCACAAATATTTTAAAAAAATTAATTTTGACAGCAAAATCCTCTTTCAATTTCCCGTGAAGAAAAATTGATAACCCTTTGTATTTCCCAAATCCCAGATAATATCTGGCAAAATCCTCAACCAAAAATCATAATTGCACTGGCACACTTGTCGAGAAGTACAAAATATCTTCCCAACTACTTCTCGGCAATCTTGCCTTTCAAGATTTGCATAATTTATTTAATTTATTTAAAATTTAAAATTTCAATATTCAAATTGCATGCATTTATTTAATTTAATTTTCCCATTTCCAAACACAAAATTTATTTACAATTTAAAATGCCATTTCCAGAAAAATATTTAATTTTAAATAAAAACTATTCACACACAATTTAAACAATATTAATTTAATTAATTAATTTATTCAATTAAATAAATTCAATCTTTACAATCAAATTACTTAAATAAACAAACTAATTAATTAATTAATAAAATATAAAAAAATTATTTCTTTAACATTTAACAATTTAATTTAAATGACAATAAATTAAAACATAATAAACTATTATTAAAAATTGACATTTTTCCTTTCAAGCAATTAAACCAAATAGAAAAATACAAGACAACCTATGACTCTAAACTAAAACAGATGATGTACTATGACCGGGTTGTAGACTAGACTAGGATGAACCAAACTACTACCTCCCAATCAACATATCCATTGAGTCTTGACACACTCAGACTTGAGTAACTAGGTGGAGTCGGTGTCATGTACCTGCAATCCTGCAACCAAGCAAATAACATGAATATATATATAAACCATTGTAGTGCAGAGAAAATCATGGATATCACAGGGCACTCGCAAGTGAGTGATGTGATTCCGTTCTCCACACCAATACACGTCACATCAGACTGACGAATTAAAAAATAGTTAGTCCATCATAAACATACATAGCAATAATCATCTGAAAGTAAACATCTACTCTATATCAAAGCATGTTTGAAATCACTAATCACCATAGAATGTATCATCATGTCACAAAATAAATCCACTGTCTCTCAAAACTAGCGTTCAAAATATCCAAAGAAAGTACCATAGTCTAACAATGTGAAAACATAACAACAGAAAACATAAGCATAAATGGAGGGGTACTACAGTTTGACTTACTATATATCATGTTCGTGAGAGTGATTCCAATGATTCAAATCACGAACAACCACCAACATCCGACATTAATGATGTTAGCAACACAAATGAGCACGAGGAGTGGTGGTCATTTAGACAACTAGCTCTTGTGTTCCCCATGGATTTACCTATAAGTGATGTAGGACCAACAACCAATGAGGGGGATGAGCTAGAGGATAGAGTAGAGGATGTATGATACAAGCCAATAAATATTTTTACTGATGCTATTGATGATGAGTACTAGTCGGATGTTGAACCTAATTATGGGGACCAGGATGGAGGAGAGGATGATGAGGAGGATGAGTATTACGAGGAGGCCCCACCCTTGAGTGAGGGTGATGAGGTAGCTATTGAGGATTGGTACGAGCATGGAGAGTCCTCACACACTTACAGGACCAGATCTCATGCAGTAGCTACAACAAACATCAACACCTAGAGTCAGAGAGAGGCTAACACTTCCTCCATGCCCCCCAGAGAGGATGAGGCTGACATTCCTCATTCGAGTGGAGATATAGGTGATGACATTTGATTTTACACTTGTACTTTAGTAATTTATGCTTTGTGTATATATATATCGTGATGATGTTTACTGATTGTGTACATTATCTATCTTGTAGGAGCGATGAGAGACTAGTGAGAGTTCTATCGTCATGCTACCACGAAGATAGTGCCTACATCAATCAATGAGGAGGAGATGGATCCTGACTATGTGCCCCCACCAATCATGGAGGAGGAGCCAAAGTTGCTTAGAATTTTCACAAGGCTATGGGAAACATACGAGAGCATGAGGAGACAACTCAATCAAGCTGAGAGTGCAGGAAAAACATCACATATCTCAACAAAGGTTGATAGACTATATGCAGAGCTAGCATACATACGAGCGGAGAGGGATTAGATGGAAAAGGAGAATCTTGTGGCTATTGGTTGAGTACAGGGTCTAGAGTATGCACTTAGACTTGACAATTCATAGTCACCATCACACACGACCGTTTCACAATGTCTAGGGACTGGATCTCGAGTGCTAGAGCCTGAGGGATCTAGCTCTCACAAACCTGTGTGATTTTGTATATGATATTGAGATGTACATAAAACTTCGATATATGTATATATATATAGACATGCACATTTGGTGTTATTATGATGTGTCTCTTTTTGTTGAAATGTTAAATGCAATGTAATTAATTAAATGACTTATGATAAAAGTATTTAATGAATATCTACATGATTTAACATGATTAATGTGATCTAGTTTAAAACATATTTCAGTTTTATTGTAGATACAACATTTTTTATTAGAAGAGAATGTGTTAAATTAAATACACCTATAACACATATAAGGATCTAACTTAACATAACACAAAGGTGAATAGTATGAATCCTAAAGTAATTATAAAATGGACTTAAATAATTACCTTAGTGTTCAAGAAAATTAGTTGTCAAGAATGAACCAATGTGAAAGTTATTTAGAATTACATTAGATAACTTTAGACAACACTACTTTATCAGTCATACTATTCAAAGGGGTCAGAGATAATACCGACACAAATGCATGACATTAATAGGTTCCTTAAGGGGTGTTCCATCAAGTTGCGCTAAGACATAAGCACTAGACCCATAATTGGTATCAACTATGTAAGGTCCTAACCAAATAGGGCTGAATTTATCTTTATCTTGATTGTCAACATTGGTATTGTAATGATTTTCAATAAGAACAAAATCTCCCTTACAAAATGATCTAGGGATGACATGTGTGTTGTGTTTTCATTGTAATTGTTTGATGTGAGTTTGGAGATGTTCGAGAGGGTTAATGCGCTGTTCGTCGAGCATCTCAAGTTGGTGTAATCATTGATCTTTATAAGTGGCATCATCAATAAGGTCTTGGAGAGAAATTCACAATGTAGGAATTTCTAACTCCAAGGGCATGATCACATCAATGCCATAATAAAGGTTATAAGGTGTAGTTTCCATGGATGACCTAATGTTTGTTTGATAAGCCCAAAACACATAATATAGTTGTGTATGCTAGTATTTATGATGCTTGTTGATAGTTTTCTTGAGGATTTGTTCGAGAATCTTATTAGTATTTTCAGCTTTTCCATTGGATTACAAATAATATGGTGTGGAAAAGCGATGTTGAATGTTGAATGTTTCAAGAAATTTCTTAACTTCATTATTCTTAAACGGGGTTCCATTGTCAAAAACAATGGTAGAAGGAAGTCCAAAGTGAACAATTATGTGTTCCAAAATGAAATGACAAATTACTTATGCATTTGTAAAACGAAGAGGAATGGCTTCCACGCATTTTGTGAAATATTCTGTTGCGATTATGATAAATGTATGTCCAGCATAAGAGGGAGGTAAAATTTTTCCAATAAGATCCAAACCCCATATTGAAAATGGCCAAATGGGAACTTGGGAACAAAAATTAGAAGTAGAAGCATGGATCAAATTTCTATGTTCGTGAAATTTGCAACATCGTTTGACGTAAGTGAAGTAGTTTTTCTCCATATGTCTCCAATAATAACCCATATAGATAAGTTTTTGCACTAACAACCTACCTCCAAAATGACCTCCATAGGCACTAGCATGATCCTGTTCAAGTGCTAGAGGGATTTCAGAATCCTTAAGACATTGTAGTAAGAGACCATTGAAAGATCTTCTATACAATGCATTGGAAAGAATCATGTTTTTAGCTGCTAGTTTGCATAAAAACTTTCGAGTGTTTGTTGTTATAGGTTCGATAACAGTACCATATTTTAAATAGTTGTATATTGTATCATACCATTTGCACAAGTCATCTTGAGTTATTGCCAAAATTTCTTCTATCAGAGTATCAATCAAAGGTTTCATGATGGGATGGATAACAAAGGTGAAGCCTATGGAAGGATCATGTGGGGATATAAGAGAGGCTGCACTTGCCATTGCATTCACATGTCTATTGTCTTTTCATGGGATATTATCAATGATGAATGATTCAAACTTCTCTAATAGTTTGATTGTAAGATCCTTGTATTTTGATAACTTATCATGTTTAGTTTGATATGTACCATTGATTTGTTTGATAACTAATTGTGAATCACCAAAGATCTTGATATGTTTAGCATCCATTGTTAAAGCAACTCGTAAACTTGCGATCAATGCCTCATACTCGACTATGTTATTTGTGCATAGGAAATTTAATTGATAGGACAAGGGAAGAGGTTTTTTCGTCAGGTGGAAGCAATAAGACTCCAACACTAGAACCTGTTCTACACTTATATCCATTGAAATACAATTCCCATGTTTGAATATCAACGGTCAAGACACCGTCGTCAGGAAAGGAGTCATGATTAGGTAAAGCGAGAGGAGGAGCATCAACTAAGTGATCAGTTAAGGCTTGTCCCTTGATTTATTTTTGTGATAAAAAATTAAGGTCAAACTCAGTTAACAACATCACCCACTTAGCTAAGCATCTAGAAAGATCTATTTTGTTGAAAAGATGTTTAAGAGGATCAAATTTTGTTATGACTTATATTTCAACATTTAGTAAATAATGTCCCAAATTACTAGTAGCGAATACAAGAGCCAAGATTTTTTTTCAATTGGTGAATATCAAGTTTCATAATCAATTAAGGTTCGACTAATGTAATAAATAGGGTGTTCTTTTCCATGATTGGCTTGTTGAGCCAACAATGCTGCAAGAGCATGGGTAGATGCAGCAATGTACAAGATAAATGGTTTGTTTGGCATGACGGGTTGTAAAACAGGTGGAGTTGCAAGGTATTCCTTTAAACTCTCAAAATCCTATTTACAATTCTCATCCCAATCAAAAGGTACACCCTTTTTGAGAAGATGCATGAAAGGTAATGTGCGATTAGCTAAAGATGCAATGAAATGACAGATAGCTTGAATTTGACCTTGTAACGTTCATAATTGGGGAATATTCCTAGGTGGTGGCATGTTAATAATTGCATCAATTTTCTTTGTGTCCACCTCAATGCCTTTGTGAGATATGATGAACCCCAAAAGTTTACCACTATCTACACAAAAATCACACTTTTTCGGATTTAAGCGCATATTGTATTTATGTATTCGTTCAAAGATTTTTCGAAGAACATTTACATTGTCTTGTAATGTTAAAGATTTAACTAGGATGTCATCAACATAATCTTCTAAAATTTTGTGAATGTAATCGTGAAAGATTAATGTCATTGCTTGTTGATAAGTTGCACCAGAATTATTTAGACCAAAGGGCATGACAACCCAACAAAATGTTCCCCAAATAGTTGTAAAGGTGGTTTGTATTGATCTTGAGGATTAATAAGAATTTGATTATAACCAGAAAATCCATCCATGAATGACAACAAAGCATGTCCAATAGTTGAGTTGACAATTATGTCAATGGTAGGAAGTGGAAAGTCATCTTTTAAAGAAGCTTTATTCAAGTTGCGAAAATATGTACATATCCTAATACGATTATCAGGTTTTTCAACTGTGACAATGTTTGAGATCCAAGGAGAATAACCAATAAGTCAAATGAAGCCTACATCAAGGAGCTTTTCGAGCTCTACTTTAACATGCAAGGCTATGTTAGGGTGCATTTTTCTTATCTTTTGACGGATAGGTTTAGCGTTTTCAGCAAGAACGATGTTGTGTGTCACAATTTTTGGGTCAATTCCTGGCATATCAAAATATTTCCAAGTAAATTTTTTAGGAAAATCATGAAGTAAAGTTGTAGTGTCTTCTTGTTCTTCATCATCAAGGCACTTCGTAATCTTAATAACTTTGTCTTTATCATCAATGTCCATTGGCACATTAATTGTATCTCCTAAAGGGAGTGCATTAGATTTAGGATCTTTAGATTCATAGGACTCTTTAGTGATATCAATTTCTTCTTGCTTGGTAACAATCTTAGCACAAGGAATTTGTTTCATGGAAGTAGGTGAGGATGTGTTATCATAAACTCCTAACATTTGTTTCAAAGTTTCATCACTATCAACATACTTCCATGATGGTGGTACATTCATATCAAGCAATTCAGGATGTTTAATTGTGAGTTGGTGTTTTGGTTGACATGTAATAACGTTGATGTTCAAAGATGGTTGTTGAGTAGCTTTTTTTGTTTTAGAAAAAGAATATCCCAATCCAATTTTTGTCTCTTGTGTATTAGGTTTAATAGGAACACAAATACCTTGTTCATTTTTTCCACACCCTTTTCCAGTATATCCTATTTTTTTTACAAGTTCATAGCCTTTTCCATAAAGTCTTTCCATTTTTGTTAGATTAGGAAAAGATTGATAATCTATAGATCATCAAAATTTGTTGTGTATGTTGCATTTTCATCCAAAGAATAGGAGATAGATGTTTGAGAAGATTGTTTAGAATTTTGAGTTGACATGATTTTTGGATGTTCTCTTTTCTCATCTTTCTTTTGTGTGATTATGTATTCACCCATAAATGAAGGTGTGAATTCTAAGGATCTCCAATCATCACAAAAGAATTTAGATACTGATTCCTCATCATTTTGTTCAATTTCAAGAGGGTCTATATTGGATGTTGGAATTAATGTTTTTAGAGGACTTGTAACTCCTTTTTCAAGGTGCAAGCAACTTTCAGGCTCAGGGTCTATTTCAACTTGATAAATGTGATTGTTATAGATATATTTCATTATATGATGAAGGGTTGAAGGCACTGCATTCATCTCATGAATCCATGGTTTTCCTAAAAGAAGATTATACGAAAGATCATAAGGCATTACATGAATAGGAGTTTGCAAAGTAGCCAACCCAACCATAATAGGAAAAGTAATTATCCCAAGTGGTTGCTTTGTTGTATTGTAAAATCCTTGAATGGATACAAAATAAGGTATTATTTTTGAATTGTCAATGCAGAATCTATCAAGGAGATTCCGACTACACACATTAAGAGTAGAACCATTGTCAATAAGGGTTTGTTTGATACCTATGCAATTGAATTGAGAAATTATCATAAAGGCCTCATTTTGTTTTCACAACTCTAAAGGAGGGAGCTCATGTTGATGGAAAGTAATGTCAAGATTAGCTTGATTTTTTTTATGGATTAGACTTGCCACATCATTCAGAGTTGTACGAGGAGGAATTGCAATTTGTTTTAAGGCTATTTGAAGAATGTTGTAGTAATTTGGTGAGTTCTTAAGTAAATCCAAAAGGGAAATCTTTGTAGGAGTATTCTTTAATTTTTCAACAAGATCATACTCCTTTGTGTGCGGGATGAAGCAAGGAGCACTAGGAATATTGGGTAAAGGTAAAGAGGGTGGGGTTGGTTGTGGCAGTTGCAGGTTGTTTTAGGTATTATATGTATGAGCGATAATAGCATTACTTGATTGTTGCAACACATTGGTTTTAGGTGGGTAAAGAGTGTACTGAGGTTTATTGGAAGGATAAAGTTTATGCGAGGGTGGGTAAAGAATGAGTTGAGGTTGAATCACATTAACATCCTTAGTTTTAGATTTCTCACAACAAACCTTAGTGGATGATTTGAGTGAGATGAAGTCCTAAAGGGACTTATCTAACAAGTCCAAATCATTACGACTAAAAGGTTTGAGGGGTAAGTTATCATCAATTGGTTGAAGCTGTTTAGGAGAAGCATTAGAGATGTGAACGTTCGTTATCATGAATTTGTCACAATAAACCTTAGTCAATGACTTATGCAAGATGAAGTCTTGGAGAGCTTCATCTAACAAATCAAAGTACTCACAATCAAAAGGTTTGAGGGATACTTTATCATTAAGGGTTTTAGGTGTCTCATTGCAAGCATCAGAGGATGAAGCGAGTGAGAGGAAGTCTTGAAGAACTTCATCTAACTTGTCAACATCATCACTACTAAGAGGCTTGGATGAGATGTTGTTTCTAACTTGAATCATTTGTTTGAAAGGTTGTTTTGATGTTGCTGTTTTTGTGTTTTTATGTATCAATGAATTTGATCTAAATGAACTAGGAACGAATACTGAAAAGGAAATTTGCAAAAATCTAAGGCTATCCATAAATTCCATGAAATAAAATAAGGTTTATCCTAAGGGAACAAAAAATAACTGAACTATAATAGAAAAAAAAAACTACAAAAAATAGAAATGTGCAATGCAATAAACTAAAATATGGAAATTCTGATTGAGAAATTACAGTGGGATTGATTCGCCCTAGGTGGTGAATAAGTCCCAAGGGAGGTATTTTTATGTTTTTTTTCTAATTATTTTGAATTTTCTAAAGGTTTTTAGGTTTGTACAATGTAGATACAGATTGAAAATGTAGAGTTTTGGAATAATTTAATGAAATGAGATGCGATAATGAACTCTAAACGATGCATTCATAAATGGAATTTTAAGAAGCCCTAAGATGCAAAACAATACAAAATGACAAGGAAATTAAGTCCTAAGATGCAAATAGAAATGTAAATAAGAATGATATGATGTTCAATATGCAGGTTCACCAAAATGAATCATAGATTTTTGGGTAGGTCTTATAGGCTACTCTTGCACTCTTAGGATGTTTCACCTAAAAGGAGAGATAAACCCTACTCAAGATATCTAGGTGGTTCACTCAAATTATGCAATGCATGATGGTATTTTGACTAAATGGAATGATCCAAGTGCAATTAAACTATGAAATTGAGAGATTATGAGTGCAAAACCTAAGAATAATGCAATGTTTGAAAACACAATGACGTTTGCAAAAATCTTGAAATGATGAATGAAAATGTAAACTAAACTGAACAAAAAGATAAATCTCTAAACATATGTAGTTGAGAGGTTGAAGAAGAATGAAAAGCAATATGGAAATCTGATAAACCTTGATTTTGGGCTGACTGGGACTCATTTTCCACCCTGGGCAAATTAGTCCTAGGTTAGGGTTTTTCTGTACAAGAGCTATTTTCTGCTAACTAGGTGTTTGGATCTGCATCTGACTGAAAATGGCACCTCAGGAGGAACTCATTTTCCATGCATGGAAAATAAGTCCACTTTTAATTTTCTATGATTTCAACTCTCTATTCTATACCTTAACACCTATACAACACTTTTTGACAGAAACCCGAGTTAGTATCTCAAAAAATTCATAGAAAACTACTTAAAATTGTTTTTCTAATGGGGGTTTTTCCTTGGTTAAACCCCTAATTGGGTAATTAAACCTTTAATGGAGAAAAATATGCATAAAACCCTAGCCTTATATGTGTTAAAGACTAGGAAAATCTGAAGTATGCCAAAAACCCTATTCTATTGTGCAAGAATAAGAAATTCAAATGTGATTTGAATGATGCAAGATCCCAACCCTAGGAATCTTACAACACATCAAAAATGGAGATAAAATGACATGCAAATGAAATGTAGATGAAATGAAAACCTTAATCTGAAGATAGAGTGAAAATGGAAGATGGAATCACTTTGAAACCAAGTCTTTAGGTGTGATTTGATGGCTAGTTGCATCTCATCAACCTATATTTCTCCATGATTCACCATAGGCATCCATCATCAACCCTTTACAATGTTGAATCTTGACCTAAAGAGTGAGCTTCAAGACTTGCAAAAATCCTAGTTTGCTGCCCTAAAACTTCAAATTTGATAATAGACTTATTGTAGAAGACTTGACTTTAGAAATTGCTTTTGTGAAATGACTAAAAGATGTGTAAAATGACTTAAAATGAGTATTTATAAGCATCAAAACCTAATTTTCCCATTATTTAGACCTAAGAGGTCAACATTCACCAGAAATTTAAGTTGAATTAATTAAATTCCCACTCAAAATTGAAATTTCCCTCAAAAGGGACTCATTCACCACCCTTGGCGAATGGGTCCCACCAAAGGGGACTCATTCGCCCAAGGTGGCGAATGGGTCCCACTACTGATTTTTAAAGGTGGGTTTTCGGGATATGAAAGAATTAAGTGCTGTTTGTCAAGTTTAAATTGATTTCTCAAGTAAAATGGGCCTCTAGATAAAAAATAATGGGTCTTAGGGGCCTATAAATGCTATTTTGAAGGATAAATGATGCAAGGGGACTCAAAAGTGGGTCTAATTATGTGTGAAATTGTCTCTTTTCTCAAGAGGGTCCAATTTTCTATGACACATACACAAGTATGATAACTAGGCCTAATCATTATTTGACATGTTCACAGTCCACCTTATCACCTTTTTACCATAATTTTTCTTTTGTGTCTACCTTATCTTTGTAGTCTTCCACTTTTATGTTTACCATTGTTTTTCTAGTCACTTTCTCTTCATAGTCTCCATGGTTGGACTCTCACAATCACTAGGATCCGACCACTATGACTACTTTATGAGCTACCATACAAACTTATAAATTTTATAAAAAAAAATGGCATGTTTTATTCAAGAGGTTGAGTGAGTATGATGATCATGATGCTTATGAATTCTCCATGCCATTCAATGATAGCCCATTAACACTGTGAGGTCTTTCCTTTTTGGTTACCATCCAAACCATTGTAGATGTTACGAGGCTACCTCAGATAGGTGAAGCATACTTTCATATAGTTGTACCTAGAACAATAGACCTACAACACCTCAAGTAGTAATTCTTGGAAACTAGGGAGAACTTGAAGATGGTTCCGAGACAAGGTACCTTGTGGAGCTCACTTCTAAACCCTTTGGCCAATATTTCCAGGTTTATCATTTAGTATATTGAAAAGAGAAGGGAGGTATGCTTATGTTTTCACTTAGTATTTCAGATTATTATGCCATTTATGATACAAAGATTTGGTAAATTTACCACATCATCTCTTTTATTCAATAAAAAGAGTGTGCTTAGAAGTGCAAAAGGGACATCATCGTTCTTTAGCACATCATGGATTAATTAAGTTAATTTTCATGGAGAGTTTATAATAGGTCATTCCCTTGATTAGTTGGTCTAACTTCATATGTAAAGAAATCTCTTCCAATATCTCAGCTTCAAAAGATGAGCCAAAGGGTCAAGAAGCTGAGAACAAAAAAAGGAACTAGAGGCTCATGAAGCCGAGGATAGAGGCAATGAAACCATGGATAAGGATATGGAGCCAAATCCTCCCAACATAGATGAATATGGTGTTGGACATGTGATTCATGAAAATGCTAACCAAAATGATGAGTTTAAAAATTCTCAAATAAAAGTGCAAGAAAAATATAGTTGTAGGATTGAGCCAGGGATTTGTGCTACCAAAAAGGGAAAAGCTAAAAATTCTACCAAAACAACTATCCCTTAGGCTAAATTATGACCCTCCTGTAATACTACTCAGAAAAGGAAGTAGGAGGTAGAAGAGTCCTCAACCTCTAAATTACAAATATTAGCTAGTGTTTCTAGTACCACGTATAAATAATAAAAAATGTTTGATATCAAAATACTAGCCACTTACCATTTGAAAAGAAAAGATATAAAAATCCAAGAGTAGATTTAGAAAAAAACTACAAAAGAAAAAGGAACAAAAAGGAGAGAAAAAATAAAAATTTAAATATAGAAGGATTTTGAAAAATAGGATGAAAAAGATACTCAAGAAGAGGAATATAGACAAGAAGAATATCTACTTAATCAACATAATTCATCCATTGCTCCTCATACACAAACTAAAGAGGAGAATATGGTTGATAAAGATGATATTTCTTTTGAAGAAAATATACATGAGCAACATATTGATTCCTCTAATCCTCATACATAAACTAAAGAGGAGAATATAGTTGATCAAGATGATATTTCTCCTAAACAAAATGTACATGAGCAACAAACTAATTTCTCTCAACCCTGTAAATAGTATGAAGAAGATATGCCCAAGTAGGATACTATTTCGTTTGGGTCTAATGAATAGTATGAAGAAGATATGCCCAATTAGGATAATGTTTCCTTTTGGTTTGCTGAATAGTATGAAGATAGAGGAATATCTAATAGAAAAATTGCCCATGTATCTTCACCAAAAGCTGAATGGGATTTATTAGCACAAGAAAATCATTCCATATATTTCCTCTTCTCTTGACAAGAAACTGACTAATGAAGGAAACACAAATGCTAGAGTTTTAGTTAGTGCTCTTCCTATCTCTAGTTAGCTTAAAAAAGACAACCCCATGACTAATATTGTAGAACAGGAACCACATAAAAATTCATCCATGATAGAATAATTTTATGTGGAAGAATTACTTGATAAACAAAAGAAAGAGATTTGGGTGTTACAAGCCAAGGTGCATCAGTTGGAAGTATAAGTTTATCTTCTTCAAGGACGTCTGCAATAAGTATATGAAAAGAAACAAAAATAGGCTATGGAGATGACGGTATTAAGGAAACAATTGGAGAAATTGATTAAAAATAAAGAATAAGATATGACAACTTATAGGACTTAGGAGGAACATAAACAAAAATTTTTAAATCTAAAGAATACTTTGGAAAAAGAAACCATAGGAGCTTACATGACATTGGAAGAACACTAGCAGATAATTGACAACTTAAAGGCTTCATGGGAACATAGGATCACAATAGAATACATAACGTTAGTAGATTATCAATAGATAATTCAAAATTTGAAATATAGTTGGGAGAAAGAGATAATGGAAACAATGTGCCAAAAATTTTCAATTGATCACCCTAAGTCCATAAGTAATGCATGAGGACATACAATGTCTTTAGTTGGGATAGAAAATGATGGGATAAATTTTTTCCTAATTTTGTCATTTATTTTAGCCTATGTTTTAACCTTTCCTCCTAGATTTCCATAGTAATTTTATGGAAATAAAATATGAATAATATGGGTTAAAGGATAAAATATATGATATAAGGTAATCATTTATGAGTACGAATATCAAGTGGTTGTGTGTGAAAATAGTTCCCTTGCAGTCATGGGAAGGAATGATGAAGATCCCCTATGAAGATTTTTGTGATCTCATCTCAATTTTCAATAAACTATAGGAAGTGTATTTAGTATATATTGTTAATTAAATCAGTTTAATGTCTTAAGAAAGAGTGGGCACAAGCCATTTAACTCTTTCTTAAACTGGTTAATGTAATTCGGCCATCAATCTTCAAACTTTAAACATATATTTGAATATTCTATTTGTATGTAAAAGCTATAGAAGCTATCTCATGTTGCACAAATTTTTTTAGAAATAATATGAAAGTGATATCATTATCAAAGGAATATTTCCATTTAAGTTGATTTTGGAAATTCATTAAGTGCTTCCTTCAATCGGCCGACTAGGAGGTAGTGCCGAGTCAGCCACCGATTGAACATATTTTCATAATTTTTTTGTAAGTATGATTTCTCTGTGTATGAATGATTTTAATGATTTATTAGGTATGATATAGATCTAGTGTGACTAGATTTTAAAAATAATCTAAGTGTTTAGAATTAATGATTGTACTTTCTGAGTGATCCCACAATACTGGTTTACAATTTTTGGCCAAACCCGGATGCATCATCCAGTTCTAATATTTGCGCAATTTATATTTTCAATTTTTTTTTGATAATCTTCTATTTTTCCACATGCATGAGCTTGATTTTCTAAGTGAAAATCTACATTCACAAGAAATAAAAATAAATATAATAATAAAATTTAATTAAAATTATACTTTTGAAGCTTATATAATAAGGACTACATATCATGCAAAAAAATGTAAAATTTTAAATGAATTCATTTTGATCTCCCAGTGCCAAATCAAAAAAGGGTTTTTATCAACATTTTGATAGCTACAAAGGAGACTCCGTTATAGGTATGGTTTAAAACTAGCGGGGTTCTATCCAAGGGAGATTGGTCTAAGGTGGTTTGATCAAAGCCTCTTCAATTGGAATCCTCTAAATGGAACTTTTCTAGGATTAAATCATTATATTTTTGTAAAAATATGTGATTTCAGCAAAAATTAGGATCTCCCAGAAGGTGTAAACCACTATTGTGGCAAAAAACTTCTATAGTTGAAAATAATTTACATAGCTCTTGTCACCCAAACGTAATAGTTCCTGTCACCTGAAAGTAACAGTTTTTGTTATTGAAATTGTATCATTATAATTCTTGTAGTGCATAAGTTATTTTAATTTGTAATAGGTTTTGAAGTATTTTTAAAGGGATTTATTTCATAGAGTGCATTCATTAAATACTTAGCTTGCTACTCTTAACCCTTAAGCAAATTGCCACTACATCTTTCATAAGTTTACACCTTGGATAGACATAAAGGTAAAACTAAACTCTAGAATACAATAATATCACCAATTTAAGAAAAATGGTAAACATGTCATTTTTATACCAACATATGTCATCCATAATTGAGTAGGCCTTCACACCATGGATTTTCATGTAGTCCATGAAATCCTGCCAAAGTGAGATACAACTAATAAATTAAGATTTTTTAGATATCCCATAAATTGATATTTCTACTATCCTTAAGACATGATCTTTAATATAAACAAATCATGCTTAAAATTGAAAACCACACATTTTGAAACATCAAAACATCAAATCAAAACTCCAAGATCAACTCCCAAATCACATATGGTCAAGATCATAACTTTTTCCCACATCTTATCACATCCAATCCACATCACCTTAAAATGATACATATCATTCCAATATTAGGAAAAGTCAAATCCCCCATCACTTATCCCATCTTGGCAAGAGGCGTGATGGCTGTGTGTTATTTTCTATTTTCTAAGATTATGTTTTGATTTATATTTTAACCCATACTATACCCACTCATGGCCTTCTTGATATTTCTATATCATGCCGTGTATTGAATTTTATACATTGGGGAATAGATTTTTGTTTCTATATGACTTTTTTTTGTTTTTTCCTCTCATACGAGCCACCATGATCATTCAATAACCTTCTGTGTGGGGCTATCCTTCTACTTTCTTGGTTGTTCTTTAAATGGCCCACAAATGCTACTAACAACCTTGTATGTGTAGGGATTCGCTTAAGTATGATGTAAATTCCATCACATAGAGTCACAAAGGCCATTCTATTACCTTATTCCCTCTATGATTAAACAAGGTCATTCCATACCTTGTGTAGTGATGGAAAATGTATCCCTTTTTCTTGCTTGATTCAGGAATAATTGTCATTGAATTAGCCTAATTTCTCCTAGGTTTAATATTTTAATGTGTTGTACATATTCACATTGATCTTGGGCCCCTTTTTAATAAAATGTACCTAACTTGTACCTTATTTATGGTGTTGTAAACTATTTTAACACAATTTCACACTTATCTAGGGTCTCATTAATTAATTGTGGTTAGTTGGCCCTTTAATTCAAATTTAATCCTTATTTATGATACGTTGTGAGGATCCATCTCGACACCCATAATTTAAATTGTAAAAAATTTAATTGTGAAAATTTAAGGTCCTAGAAATTGGTGCACTCATTCACCCTAGGTGGCGAATGGGTCCTCCCTCTATAGGACCCCCATTTCTTTGCATATTTCACATGGGTTTTTAATGTTCTTTCACCTCTCGAAGGCATGGTCCTGGAAACTTGTGCCAGGACCCATTCGCCCTAAGTGGCGAATGGGTCCTCCCTTAATAAGGACCCCCTTTTTGAATTTTATTATGGTGGAATTCTAATAATATTCATTTCCAGATTTAGTGTTAGGTTGAATTTTTTGAATTTTGGGGTTAATTCTCAAATTATGTATAAATACAAGGTTATTTCACATAATTGCACCTAGAAGAAGATTTCAAGCAAGCTAAGAGACAAAGAAATTTCATGAGATCAAGAATTCATAGTCAAGAAGCAAGAAAAAGTGAAGTTTGGAGCAACATTGCAAGGTCTCCAAGCTCAGTTTTTGTCCAATATCAAGCATTTGTGAAGGTTGATGATAGATGCCTATGGAGAATCATGAGGGATTCTAGGTGTTGGGAGATGCACAAGTCATACAACCAAGCCTAAGGACTCATTTCCTAAGTGATTCCATCTTCTATAATCATCTTATTTGTAGCCTACAAGAAGTATTTTCAGATTTGTGGCTTATTAAGGGGATTAGAAATCTTCTTTAGTGAGTCATTTGCATTGCTCGTGTTACATATATGATTATATTCTAACACAATTGGATAGAATTTCCTTTACATTCTCATAGATCTTAGTCTTAGACACACTTAAGATTAGGATTGCACACACAATTACATGTTTCAAATTTTAATTCATCATCAACAGTTTAACTACCAACAAGGGGTTTGAATGAGGAAAACCCCTATCCACCAACAAGCTACCAAATTTTTCTTGTAGGTTATTGGTAGATCCGGATCCAAAAACATTAATTTAAAAGTGAAAAAAAGGAGAGAAAACCTGGAAGTTGCAGATCCAGAGATTTTCAGAAGGACCTAGTAGGACCCATTTTCCTTTAGTGGCAAATGAGTCCCTATTAGGGATTGAAGGGAAGTAGATTTTACAGTGTACAAGCTTCTGTTTTAGGTTCAAAGTGAGCCTCAAACAAGCCTATCGAGACCCATTTACCTTCGAAAATGAATGAGTCTCTGTTAACAATTCAAAAAAGTTAGCTTTGGTCAGGTGCTTAGTATTATCTCCTTGTTTTGCTAGAAAAGTTGCAATTTCATTCTGTTTTGTGTTAGACTTATGCATTACATGTGTTAGAATTAGAATTAGGGTTTTTATGTTGGTTTAATTCCTTCTCCTCAAGTTGTGACTTAGCTCACCACCCCATCCTCATATGAAGGAAAGATTGAAAGATCCCTTAATCTTGACTTTAATCACCTCTTGGGTTGATAGTTATTTCAAGATTCTTGGATCTCATCTTTTGAGTGAAACCCTAACTAGAAAAAGGGGGTTAAACTTTATAGCCTTCTCCCTTTCTCTATGTTTCACCTTGCACAAATAAGGATATCCTCTTATTCTTGTTGGTTACCTCATCACTAGATCCATAAAGGTTATTTTGGCCTTGTAGGTGCTAGTGAAACCTATTGTTTGTTATGTTAGTCCATACAATGGACACATTGCCACCTTAGTCTTTATACCTTGGTTTATAACACCCATCACTATATTAAATCAAGGATTGTTCTCTAGATACCAACATAAAAAATCATTCCCTACCATCTATCCTAACTATCCTAATGCCATCCCACTCCCCATCTTAATTCCCCATCCCAACCTAAATAACATATTCACCACATCTCAACCTCTAGGAATATACTATAGTGGAAAGAAACTTGCATCATCACCAAATGAAAATTCAATATGATTTAATTTGATTTATCATTCACTCACCCCTAACATACAATGATACTTATGCTATAATGGGCACTATCAATTTAAATGTTGAAAAATGGTTGCTTTATGGTTTAGGACATAGAAAAACACTTTTCTACTACAATCATTCAAGGAAAACTCTAGAGATCTCAATCTAAGGTATGCAAAGGAGAAAGAGATCTTGCAATAGGGTTGTCCCAAGGTCTGATTAGAAACTAAAGAGGGGTTCAAAACCAAGCTAGGGCTTGGAAAGATCAATGAAATGCAAGTCCTAATACCAAAGCCTAATGTGATGTAAGATTTGACTAAATGACCTAGAAAATATGTAAATCAAAATAGAAAGCTAAGAAATAAGAAGTGTACACTTGGAAACCTGAAGACGGTTGGATGAACACTTGGAATGATGAAAAAAATGAAATTAATTCCTACTGGGACTCATATGCTAGTCTAGGATAATTAGTCCCTAATTAGGGTTTTTGGGCAGAAACAAAAATCTAGCAAAGATA
>VDFB02112077.1:0-21095 GCA_007258455.2 Sequoia sempervirens | reverse complement strand
TTATTGCATTTGTAAATGGGTACCTGATCAGGCCTAGTTGCCGGGACCCATCTTTGCTTCATGCATCTTATTCTAGTGTTTTAGCTTCTTCCTAAGTTCATCTTAAGGGGGGGTGTTAGAGTAATAAGTTATTATGCTTAATTAATTATATCACATTGATTAATTAATTAAGCCACTTATTCCTCTTTATTACTTAAGCTAAACTTAGGCACATTAATAATTAATTATTAATTATTAAGTGTGCACACTAGGGTTTATTTTAGGGTTTCTTGATCTCCTTCATAAGGATTGATCACATTGTAATAATCGATTCTCTTAATGCATTTTCACGCAGAGGTTTCTCTCGAGAACATTGCCTGCTGGTTTTTCATGACATCTTAGATCTTTGGGGCTTGATCATCCTCCTTGACCTTTTCCATCTTATCTTTCCAATAGTTGTACAATTAGACCTCTCTTGATTTTCTACTTTAGTGCAAGTTTGACATAAGGTCATCCTCTCACTAAAGTGAGGGGCTAAATGTTGTGTAGAAAAAAGTACTCATTTACATTTTCACACTTTGTTTGAGCCCCTCAATTAAATTAGACTTAATTATGCCTTAATAAGCCCTATTTTACATCTACAAGACTAACAAATTACATTCTCTAAAGGGGAAACCTGACAACAATTAATTCCAACACATAATACTTTAACTTGAGAAATGTGTGTTCCAAGAATAAGTTCCTGGGACCCATTCATTCATGGGTGAATGGGTCCTCCCTAGGTCTTTGAACCTAAATATAAAACATGTTTTTGGTAGTATTTTAATGTCCCTAAATTCAAATTTCAATTTTGGCTTGTAATGTTTAATATTTGGGAAATTAAGGATACATACCTATAAATGCAATGTTATTTCATGAATTTAAATCCTAAGTAATCTAGAAATTCAAGTGAGCAAAAAGTATAGAAAATTTTATGATCAAGGGAATTCAAGAGCAGATTTATTAGTGATTTATTGCAACAATAAAGATCTCAAGAATCATGCCAAAGTATTTTTCAATCATGCATGTTTTTGGAGCTAACATTGTGATGTAGGTTTCAAAGATCCAAGTCAAGCATTCAATTCATATTTCAAGCATCCAGATCCACATCCATTCGAACCATTTCATGCAAGATCAAGCTCAAGATTTCATATCTCTAAAGGTTTACTCAAGGTTTTGGTGAGTTGTAGCATATCATTGTTCATTCATCATTCCTTTCATGTTTCATTATTTCAATTCAAATTTTAATTACCCAAACGAGTTTTGACCAAGGCAAACCCCCATTCACCAAAAAAAAATAAAAATTATCTTGTCTTTATGTTGAATATCTTAGTTTGAAGAAGGATTGATGATATCTTGAAGAGAAAGATGGGAAAAGTTGTCGAAGTTGTAAAATTTGTCAAAGTTATCGTCAAATCACGTGATCTCATCTACAAATCTAATTTCTAAATTTTCGACACTGAAACCTAGATCAAACAAAAGCTACAAATTGTCATCTGAAGCTCCCAAAATTTGGTTGAAACCTCTTCACAGAGACCCATTCATCCATGGGTGAATGAGTCCTATTTTTCCTCTCAAAACTGCCTTTTGGTGACAGGTACACAATGTTTAACCCTTCTCAAATCTATAGAAAGTTTGTTATTTCTATTTTTATTGAGCTTTAAATTGATGTTTCAAGTTTGAATTGGCATAATTGAGTAGATTTACAATTTATAGTTTTTCTCCCAAAAGTGTTGTTTAGGTTGATACCCCCATCCTCAATCATAAGGAAATCAGAAAATCCCCTCATTGAGTTGACTCACCTAAGGGTTGTAAGTCAATTCATTATGTGGGTCTCATTTTCTAATGAAATAAAATAAAAAAGGTATATATCATATATTATTTTGGTGAAGCCCCTTTGTAACACACACCCCACTCCTATTTTTCATTGTTTCATATATATATATATATATATATATATATATATATATATATATGAAACAATGAAAAATAGTGGGTATGTGCAAGATCATCATGGAAAAAGTAGGCCCTTGAGTGGCAAAAAATCTTAAAAATTAGAGTTAGGAAACTTGGCATAAAAATTTGAATAAGCTATCTATATTATTTCAAAAATATGTAAGAATAGAATCTAACAAATTGAATGTAGTTTCTAAACTACAGGTTTCATTTAAAAAATAAAAAATCTATTTGGTGAAAATTTCAAATCTAAATGCAAGAGCACTAAATTTCAAAGTGGAAAAATACAGGCGAGGTGTATGTCTAACCAATCTCTAACCAATAAATAAAAATGATAATATTTTTTTATAATATTTTAGACATAAGTAGAGTAATCATGTCCAGATGTGATACATATTCTTTTGTAATTTTTTTCCAAGTAAATAATTAATTATGATTTTCTTATTACAACTTTTAAAGAATATAAAAAATTGTATGTCTGACCACCTTAACTTGCTTAAAACTTCATGGAATTCAATTTTTCTTTTTAATCCTATAAGACACAAAAGCATAGAATGTGGTGCATGTTTTGATTCCAAAAATGTGATATCGCTTTGAAAGCTATAGATATTTTTCAATTAGCCTATTAATTAGGACTTTAATCATAATTCAAATAGAAAATGAATAATAATTATTTATTAAATTCAAAGTAAAGCATAATTTATATTGGTGAAAGCTGAGAATCTCCTTTTAAAAACTTTTCATTTCATCAATTTTGGGTTAAAAAAAAAAAAAGTTTTCACATACCATACAAATACCCATTATATTAACATTTTGGCCCATCACATCTTGCACATACCTAGGAGTGGGGTGTGTGTTACAAAGGGGTTTGGGCATGCAGGATCATCATGGAAAATATAGGCCCCTTAAGTGGGCAAAAATTCATAAAAATTAGAGTTAGAAACTTGACTTTAAAAAATTTGAATAAGCTATCTATATTATTTCCAAAAGTATGTAAGAATAGAATTTGTAGAAAAATTGGAATGTAGTTTTAAAACCTTTACTAGGGGCTTATTTAAAAAGAAAAAAAAAAAATCTATTTGGTGAAAATTTGGAAATTTTTTAATGCAAAAGAGTAATTTAAATTTTAGGAAAATAAGAAGTAGGTAATCAATCAATTACCCCAACCACAATAAAATGATAATATTTTTTATAATATTCTAGATATAAGCAGAGGGACTCATGTCCCAAATGTGATGCATATTTTTGTAATTTTTTTTCAAGTAAATAATTAATTATGAATTTTTATTACAAATTTTAAAAAATATAAAAACTCGTATGTCTGACCACCTTAACATGGTCAAAACTTCATGAAATTCATTTTTTCTTTTTTTAATCCTATAGTATAAAAAACATAGAATGTGACACATGTTTTGGATTCAAAAAATGTGATACCGTTGAAAGCTATAGATGTTTTTCAGTCAGCCTATTGATCAGTACTTTAGTCATAATTCAAATAGAAAATTAATAGTAATTATTTATTAAATTCAAAGTAAAGCATAATTTATATTGGTGGAAAGTTGAGAATCTCCTTTAAAAACCCTTTTCGTTTCATTAATTTTGGGTAAAAAAAAAGTCACCAGCCACATACTGTACACATACCCATCATGTTGCCACTTTTTGGCCCATCATGATCCTGCACATATCCGTTCACCAAAATAATATATGATATAGACCTATTATATATATAAGGAGATATAGAGAGGGGGATAGGGATAGAGAGAGATGAGGAGATACATATATAGAAAGGAATGGATGAAAGGAGATATGAAGAGGAAGAGGTAGAAATAGAGACAGAAAGAGAGACAAACAAAGAAAGAGGGTGAGAATGACAGAGGAAAAGATGAAAATATATAAAGATAAAGATATATATAAGAAGTGATATAGAAAGAGATGGAGAGATAAGGAGATATAGATTAGGATATGGAAATATAGAAGGAGAAATATAGGTAGAGATAGGGAGAGAGATAGAGAGGCAAATAGAGATATAGATATAGATGTATAGGATGAGGGAGAGGGAGATAGAGGGAGAGAGGGGGATGGATAGAGAGATAGAGGCTGTAGAGACAAAGAGGAGGAGGGGAAGATAGAGATAGAGAGAGAGAAGGGAATAAATAGAGATACAAAGAGAGAGACAAAGAGAGGGAGAGATGAATAGATAGAAAGATAAAGATATGAAGTGATATATAGACAAGGGTAGAGAGAGGGAGAGATATAGGGGTAGAGACAGATGGAGAGATAAGGAGATAGAGATAAAAAGATGGAGAGATATAAAGAAAAATATGGAGAGATAAAGAGGAAAATAGAGATATAGATGTAGAGGTCCTGGAAGATAGAGAGGGAGAGAGAGGGATGGATAGAGAGAGGGATAGATATGTAGAGATATAGAGGGAGATAGAGATAGAGATAGAGATAGAGATAGAGATAGAGATAGAGATAGAGATAGAGATAGAGATAGAGATAGAGATAGAGGGGGAGGGAGATGGAGACAAAGAGAGAGAGGGATATGAAGAGGGAGAGGTATAGATAGAGGAGAGAGAGGGATGGAGAGATAAAGATATAAAGAGAGAGATGGAAGGATAGAGGAAGAGGGAGAGGTGTTGGTAGTGTCTAGCTTGATTATTTTTTTGTTTGTTTCAACAATGTTTAGATCCTAGTTCTTTATGGGGGAGTGTTGGGGGGATTTCCCCCCAAATTGTGTCACTAGAGGTCCAAGGGGAAATAATAAATTTTGGAACCCCTTGGGCAAGTTTGGAGGCAACACCCCCAAAAATATTTTTTTAAAATATCTTGTAAAACATAAAAAAAAGGTCTAAAATCATGTGCTTTATACTATTTTTTATTTTTTCTCATAACATTAGCATGTTATAATGTGCTCACATTATAGCATGAGAGTGTTATAATGTGCTCGCATTATAACTTTCCTTGAAAACTACTATCCTTTAGGTTTGTATTTTCCTTGGGATTCCAACCCAAAGAGTTGGGCTTGCATATTAATTCCCAAAGACATGTTTTCTTCAAAATATAAAAACACTTGAATCTCAAGAATTCTCTCCATCAAGTTTGTGTGTCTTTCAATTTTGAGTTAAAAAATACCACAATAATGTTGATCTCTCTCTTAGCTTTCTAACCATGTAATGGTTTCTACATTTCAAATATGCTAAAGGTTTGATCTTTAATTTCTTTTATTAGTGTCTCCACTTTTTGTTGAAAACCTATGCATGGTATTTTTGGTTTCATTTTCTACTTGTTCATCAAAATTTGAAACATATTACATAAACTACTCTATTCTATACACATTTTTAAAAAAAGGGATTTTTTGTTAGAAACCAAGATCTGAAATGCAAACTAGAAAAGCCTTCCACAAAAGAGAAAATCAAAAAAAGTAGAGATATTGCAAAAGGATGTGCAACATAATATTATTCAGAAATTCATAATTACATGATAATGATTTGCTTTATAAAAGAAAAGATACATAACCCTAATCTTATCTTGAGCAACAAGATAGCTCAATAAGATAATGATGAGAATTAATTAACCTAGGAATTAAATATTACCTAAGTAAAGTTATGCAAGTGTAATTAAATATTAATTTCATACTAATACCCCCCATAAGTGCAACTTAGGGAGACTAAAAAGCGCGCAACATTCAAACTAAGATGAATGCAAGAAAGCATGAATGTAATCCCAACAACGCGCCCGACCAGCTACCCAAGCACAAATGCAACACCGAGGCAAAGAAGGAAACCCAAAGGGGACAAAACCCCTACAAAGAGATGACTGCAAAGAAGCACTGGAAGAACATTGTGGAGTAACACTGGAACCACAATCCAACAAGCAAGGAAAGATACCTCTGTCTACAAGAAACCAAAACTAGAATCATAATAATGTGACAGCAGACCTGATGCCACGGAACACTAGAAAACTCACAAATTGGAACCCTAGAATCTGTGAAGCAATAGTAGATGAAATGATGATAGAATCTGGAAACTATGTATCTCGATGCCGATGCCAAACTGAGACTAAAACTCTTCTATGGGAATGAGTACCATAAAAACTCTGGAACATTAACCATAAAAACATGGCCCTAAAACTAAGAAGGATCTGAACCAATGCAGATCAAGAAACATAAACTCTCAAGTGAAGTGTCAATCGATGTGAATCTGATATGTGTCAAGCTAGAGCAAAAAAGTGGCCAAAAGAAACTAAGAAACCAAATATACCATGCAAGTTTCCAACAAATCAAGATGAAGATCAAAGTGCATGCACAATCTAATAAGATTATTATGCAAGAAACCCCCCTGATGGAACTTTATCTCAGTTCATTTATTACAATAACCCAATGATTGTAAAATGAGAGAATGATAATGTGCATAAACAAAAAATAAGATGATGTGGTATTGAAATGAAGTACAAATATTCAAGTTTCACCTTTCCAACTACCAAAACATCCAAGTAATCTCCAAAACACCCATCGGGAAAAATTTGGAATAACAATAACTTGGGACAAATATAGAAAAAAGTACATGGACAGCAATGTAGAGCTCCTCAATACCTTTCCAACACCACAAAGATAGCGAAAATCAAAGATCGTGGCAAAAACTTATGAGCTCAGAAGCCATAAATAAAAATTTGATTTCAAATAGCAATAAATATAGCTAAATAGAAAAATACTAAAAAATAAACTGCAACACTGGAAAGTGCTCGGAACCATCTTTTCAATGATATCTCGTTTGCCCGATTTCAATACCGTATGCCCAAGTTATGCCAAAAAGAAAAAAATAGCTCCTTGAAGGCAAACTTGGGTTAGGAGGGGGCAAAGAGGGTTGGCCGTACGCTGATGTAATGCTGACATCAGCATTTCACGAGCATAAATTTAATGGCCATCTAGTCGTTGCAGCAAAAAAATGCCCCCCTGCAAAAAAATTGATGGCCGTCATAAAGAACATTCTGACGCAAAATGGAATTTGTAGAGGGAATATTCCCTCAGTATTGTCGCCGCTAAATGAAGTGGAATGCCATATTTTGTTGCAGGGTTGTTGAATGTTGTTCGTCAACCTAGTAATTGGTAGACCACCAGCCGTTATGGAGGTTGCCGCCGATGATGATAAATCGCCGTTTACAAGTGCAAGGGACCTCGCAGGCCTACGCGTACCTGGCTGCACTTTATTTAATGGGCCCTTTAAACAAAAAATTGCCCAAATTTTAAAAAAAGAATTTTGCTCTTTAAAAAAAAACTCTAATACGTAAATTTAAAAAGCAAAACAACTAATCTATAAAAAATTGATTTTTTTTAACTTTATGACAGGGCCGACGAGGTCGCACGGCTTTGGTAATAAAAAAAATTGCCTCAGAAGCTCTCGATGCCAAAATAGGTCGAGTTATATGTCATTTTTCATCTCTCAGATGCTCTGGATCTGATGGCGAGGTCTGATCTGCCTGAAAACGCACAAGAAGCTTCGCAACTCCTAGATCTGAAAAATCTTCAAACCCTCATAAATCTAGCATAAAATGTCGGATTTAGGTGAAACAAAAGTCGATCTTGACTTTTTTGATAGCCCTGGACTTGAAAAGGAGCTCATATTTCCTCCAACATGTGCCAAAAGTAACCATGCAAGAGCACCCAAATAGAGAGACAAACTCAAGGTATGAAACCCTCGAGGAATCCCAAACGAACTCTACAATGAATCTCTCCAAAAATTTGAGAAGGGGTTGCAAATCAAGGCTCTGATACCATGTTGGAAACCAAGATCTGAAATCCAAACCAGAAAAGCCTTCCACAGAAGAGAAAATCAGAAAAAGCAGAAATATTGCAAAAGGATGTGCAACATAATATTATTCAGGAATTCATAATTACATGATAATGATTTTTTTTATAAAAGCAAAGATGCATAACCCTAATCTTATCTTGAGCAACAAGATAGCTCAATAAGATAATGATGAGAATTAATTAACCTAGGAATTAAATATTACCTAAGTAAAGTTATGCAAGTGTAATTAAATATTAGAAACCAAGATCCAAATGCAACTAGAAAATCATCTTCCACATAAGGAAAACAAAGAAGAGATATTGCAAAAGGATGTGCAATATAATATTCAGAATCCAATAATTGTATGAAAATGATTTGCTTTATAAAAGAAAAGATGCATAACCCTAATGTTATCTTGAGCAACAAGATAGCTCAATAAGATAATGATGGGAATTAATTAACCTAGGAATTAAATATTACCTAAGTAAAGTTATGCAAGTGTAATTAAATATTAATTACACTAACATTTTTGACTAGTTTCCAAAAAAATAGGGGCAACACACTCAAATTTTTTATAGGATGTGTCCACTTTGAAAATTAGCAAAAAATCATATATTCATTAAATAATTAGTAGAAAAATGAAACATAAACTACATGGTAGTAGCTAATTTTTCATCAAAGCAATTTTTGAAATACTAAAAAGGGTTAACATTTTAGAGGGAGCAGTACTTGACACTATGTTATAATTTTTTCACAAAATGCATCTGTGTGCTCCCCTTATTTGAACCCCTTAATCTCCACCAGTTTTAAAATAAATTAATAGAACTTAGGAAGTAGATTTAGAGCACTATGTACAACTCTTGTTCTTGTTGTATCTTCAATTTATGAGTGTAACAATCTTCAATTTCTCATCCAAGATCTTTTTTTCTTGATTTTAAAAGTGGCCACTTAAGACCCCTTTTGGTCCCCCATTACCATGCACTTACCCTTTACAACCTTGGTTGAATATTCATAGATAATATTCTCAATCATGTAGATGGCCTAGGTGTAGATTTTTTTTTTTTATTGTGTATATATTTTTTTGAGGTCCAAATTAAAGTGATTATTAAATTATTTCTCTGTGTGGGTAAGTACAAGATTATGATGGGCTATCTAGTGACAACGAGAAAAAAACACGTCTTGGAGATAGCTAGAATTATTACTAGGATCAAATTTTTAACTTAAATTTAGTTTAAAAATGCAAATATATAAGCTAAGATTTCTCCATAGAGTTTCCTCAACTTTGCTCTTGAATTTGGCATTCGTTTAAAGCTAAATTTAAGAAAACATAAATGGATTATAAAGAACTCCCAAGATTCTAAACATATAATATATTCCTCATTACAATTTTAATAGTAATTATTAATTACTTTCTACATACAGTATGTTTGATTTCTTGATAAATATACACCTATAAATTTTAATCTATAAATCATTTTTCAAATATCAAAGCCGTGTCACACTTGATGCTTCATTGGCTACTTGTTTCTAAAATATTTTATTTATTTATTTTTAGCAAGTTAGGTTGGGAAGAAATTATTTTAAATTGAGAAAAGGGTAAGAGTCAACAAATTTGAAATTTTAAAGAATAAATTTTGAGATCAATTCATAGTGGCTTGGGATTGAACTTGACTATCATAGGATTGACTTAGTATAAAAAAAATTAAATTCTTAAAATCACATGTGAATATAAGTATGAGTTTCAAGACTAATGATGAGGCAAATATGTGAAAATGAAACAAATGTCAACACTACTTTTAAAAAAAGACTATTAAATTATTAAATTTTTAAAAATCCACTTTCTATTAGATTATTATAACTTCAATTAAAATAATATAAAATATTATAATGTTAACTCCACCAGTGTTTAAACCCCACCCCACCATATATGGTCTCTATTAGGACCCCTTTCATTTTTAATTATCAAAGTTTTTGTATTTCTCATCAATCAACAATCTCTTGATTCTTGTACAAAAGAATATCCTCAATTTATTGTAAAGATTTAATTATACTTTTTGGATGAATTGAATGATAGGAATTGTCATGAAGGGTCACTAAAATAAAAAAAGTTAAAGATAGAGTATTCAATAAGTATAAAAAAATAGATTAATAATAGAAAAATAATTCACCCAAATGAAATATTAGAAATTTGAGGAAAAAGTAAGTTAGGACCATCTAGAAGAAGTGGAGTGGTTAGATATTGGATTTACCTTGACTTTTCTTTAATATAATAATGAGCAGGTAAGAATTATGACTTTTACGTGAAAGTTAGGAAATAATTTGATTTGATTTTCAATTTATCAATTTTTTATTTCAAATCAAATTTAAAATTATGGAAGTGATTTAGACAATTATTTTTAGTTTAAGATTAGTTTGATTTATTTATTTTTAAGTAGTAATTAAGGAGTAAAAATGATTTTTTTTAATGAAAAGTAGTAAATAATTTATTTTTTTACTTTGTTTTTATTTACACTTATTTTTAGGGTTTAGACTGGATGATTAGTTTATCTAATTCTTATTCTTAATCAAATTGACAATCAAATAACTATTTTAAATAACTTTTGTATATACAAAAGAAATGATCCCTTCATTTAAAAGATAAAAAGTAAAATTTAGTAGTTTTCCCATGAATTGATCATTATGAGCCAACTTGAAGTGCAAAATACTAATAAAATTATACACTAGGGAGTTGTATTTAAGGAAAAGTCCTAATACATTTAGAATATCTATGAAACACTCCAACATACATTACAAGCTTAAAAATAGTTATCTAGTTATATCAACTTTTTAAGGAATACAAAATGACTACCTATTATCGTTTATTGTGCTTCAAAGTTGTTATTTAGCATCCTTATAATGGTTTGGTACAAGACACACTAATACCCTATGACATGCAAACCAAGAAGTGTTATACCAAATTTTTAAGTTAGAATAGTTTGAGGGCATCTTGGTGAGGGGAAAAAAATAAATTGAAAATTAGAAATAATTAGATTTGTAGGATTGATTTAGATCTACAAGTCACAAGTCATTTCTATAAGTATAATTTTGAACTAGAAAGTTTCAACAACAAATCATTCCAAATTTCATTATTTAATATTTTCCAATGCATCCAAAAATTATAGTTTTGTTGTGCCCTACACCCATCCCCCATTTGGCTTAATAGAATTCCTTTTTTTTTAGTGTTTCACTTTGAGTTTCTTTTTCCTTTCAACCTATCAAACACTCGGGGTTTGTCATCCCAACATGACAATAAGCATCCTCAAAACTTCAATGTTTTCCTTTCATTCTCTCCTCACATGCCTCGATACTCATCGTTTTGTTAGATTTTTTCATCCTCACATTACTATAAAGAATCCTTAGACATTATGATCCTCAATGGCCAGTGTGGGGTGGATGCATCACTCTTTCAAACTTTTAGACTTTGTTATGCTAGCACACTAGTACATAGACCTCCAATGTCCTAATCTTTGACATAGGATCAAGCCTTTTAATATTCTCATGCCAATTTGGCATGATGACTTGAGTTTCTTCAACTTGTAAGGTAGTTTTAGTTAGCTAGATTCTCCTTTTTAATGAATGGGAGGAGGAAGAGGATTCATGGGGATCCTAGCATGTTTTTCATTAGATTCAGGTAATGGTTTTTCATGTGGAAGGAGAATGTTTAAGTTAGGAGGAGAATCAAAGATCACTATACCATCATCTCGAAGTCTCCAATATTAAAAAGGAACTCTATCAGGATGAGAAGGATCTTGATATCCTAAGCTTGTTGTGTTTTCTTTTGTTGGTTTTTATTCAAGAAGTTGATGAATTCCATGTTCATGTGTAGTGTCACAACCTTGTTTACTTAGGATAGTAAAGCCTTTACCATATGTTTCTTCAAGGTTTATGGGAATATTTGTGACTTTGTGATCATAAAATGGTTGTGAGTATGTTTGTTTAGAGGGACTAGTTCCACTTGATGGAGGAACCTTAGGTCCTTTATTAATTTCAGGATGTAAGTATGCAAAGTGATCAGGAGGTGCAATACTAGGAAGATCTTGTGACTTCATGGATGGATAAAAGGTTGCATTAGGTTCTAAGTTATCAAGGAATTCATTGTAGAACTTGTGCATGTCATCATATTCTCCAATGATGTCTACATCATGAGGAGTTGAAGGAGCATGAGGCAACTCAAGGTCATTAGGGTCACAACCAAAGGCACAATTGGACATGTATACCAAGGATTTTAATGAATTTCAAAAATTATTAAAAGAAAATGCCATGATGCAAGTAAATTAAGATGGAAGAAATGAATAAAAAATAGAGATTATGGAAATTAAAATAGAAAGTAACTACAAAAATCTGTAATGTAGGACATACCGAGAAAATGTTTGAAAATGTTGTGCAAAATGTGTAGGTGGATGGATTCACCCAGGGTGGCGAATGAGTCCTAGTATGAGAGTTTTTTTGTTTTTTTCAGAAAAATTAATGTGATTCTAATGCTTTTCAGATGCAAAATTTCAATTTTTTCAATGATATGTAATGCAAAAATGAAATCTAAATGAGTTTTTCACTAATGCAAATAAAGAAACCCTAGGATGCAAAAACAAATCAATACCCTAATTGAATGTTGACACAAATGAATTTTAAGATGCAAGATGCAATTGAAATCAGAAATGTAAAGTGTTAAATATGTAGGTTCACCAAAATGAACCATAGATTTTTTGCACCACAAGACTCTCTAACTCTTCTAGGGTTTTGCACCTAAAAGGACAGAGGTAGGCCAAAAATGCTAGCTAGGTTCACTCAAATTATGCAACATATGTTGTTGTTTAGACTAAATGGAATGAAGTAAGTGCACTTAGATGATCTATATGACTGATTATGTGTGCAAGACCTAAAGTTTATGCAATGTTGGAAAACACAATGATGTTTGCAAATAATGAACTATGAATGAATGAGCGCAGAACAGAATAGAAAGAGACTAAATCAGAGTGCACCTAGGTAGAAATTGGATAAACTGGAATCTTTTGACTATTGTCTAGAATCATAAAAAAACACTAGTGGGACTCATTCGCCACTAATGGAAAATCAGTCCTGCTTCTGATGAAAATTGTCGAGAATGGGTTTCTGAGTCTCGGGATCTAGAATCTAACAAAACTTATATTTATAACCTTAAGGAGGGACTCATTTTCCATTGATGGTGAATCAATCCTCTCCCAAAATCTTGAGAAATTTGGGGAAAATTTTGTAGCACTAGATCTGAGGTTGTCTGCTTGTCAGGTTATTGAAGTCAAATCTACAAAAAATGGACAAAATGCCTTCTCCAAGCTTGAAATAAGATGTTGACTTGAAACACTTTGTTGACTTCTTGTCCACTTTTCAACATCTAAATGCTTGTCAAATCTACATACACAAGTCTACAAACACACATGCAAGAGCGGGAAAATGGTTAAGGGTTAGGTTAAATAGGGATTTTCCTTGGTCAAATCCCACTTTGGTAATGAAAACCTTAATGAAATAATGAAATGAAAGAGAATGATAAATAAATAAAATGAAAATTCTATCAACTTACCAAACCCTTGTTGAAGAAAATATAAAGATATGTCAATGGTTGCTCTTGAATGCTTGATTGATGCTTGATTATATGATACAAATTGCTCAAATGCTAGTTGAATGCTTGAATGAGTTAGAAGATTGTAGGAGATGTAAAATAAGGAGAAAAACACTTGTTTATAGAGTCTTGTGCCTTAGTAACCTATTAATACCTCATCATAGGCTAACATCAAGTAATTTTGAATAAAAAACTGAAAAGAAATTTGAAATATTTTGAATTTAGAGCCAAGAGGGACTCATTCGCCACCCATGGCGAATGGGTCCCACCTTGGACTTGAAAATGGGTGTTAGGAATTAAGTCACATTTAATGTTGTTTATTGGGTTTACATTCAAAAATACACATAATTAAGCCTTATGAGTACATAAAGGGGTCAAATAAAGCATAAGGTGTAAATAGTGAAATTATGCCTAGAAAAGCGTGAAATCTTGTTACAAGACTTCACAACACTTTGAAATAGGACTTGATAATGAATAAAAAGGTGATTTTTAGGTGAATTGTAATGAGGAGAGTCTAGAAAAGTGTAGAAATATTTTACAACACCTTCACAAGATGCCATTATTTGAATTTTAAGAACTTAAATGTGCATATTCAAGCCACATTACATCAATAAATCAAGGAAAAATGTACTAAGCATCATGAAGCAAGGCCTGAAAGACTATGAAAATGACAAGGGGCCATTTTTCTATGACACATTTAGCCCCCACTTTAGTGAGAGGATGAACTTGCTTCAAACTCACACTAAAGTAGCCATGCATATCGAGATAGAGGTCCTAGTGCACCTATGTTAGCGAGATGGAATAACAATAATCAAGAGGGATGATGAAGCCCCCAGGATGAAGATCCCATGAAAAAATAAATATAAGAACAAAGGAACACAAATGTTGGAATGAAAGAATATAATGAAGCTTTGATCATTTGTCCAAATAGTTATGGATTAGATCTAGGCTAATTGTTTTGAAAAAGAGTTCATGGATACTCACTTTGGGGCAATAGAACTCATGGTGGTCCGTCGAGTGAGAAGACCCAAAAAAGTTAAGAGACATACGCTAGTTGGTATGCACTCACAAACAGAAAGGTGGCTATGGGGAAAGTCTTGTCACTGAGTGGGATTCCAACTCAACCATATCAAAGTTATACCTCTTGATAACTTTAACAAGGTGCCACAAGGGAAAATGTCAGTTCGTGCTTCATCAAACAAGAAAAGCTTCGTATGCTTAGAACCCATGAACAAAAAGAAAGGTACCACAGGCATGCAAGCTATGTTATGCAAGGTGGAAAAAAGTGCAAAGTGTAAAATGCAAAAATGTACAATGTAAAAATGTAAAATTATGTTTAAAGGAGTCTTGTTAGGTTCATGTAAGGTCTATCACTTAGGGAACATTGTGTCTAATGTCTCCAAGAGAGGGCCGATCAAAGAATAAAATATTCACAACTTAGGGGATGTAGTGAGTTTCATCAGGCCACCAAGAAGAATGTAATATGCTAAGATAGATCACACTTATGAAGGACATCATACCCAATTTCTTCCACAAAGTGACAAATGCATCATATGAAACAAAAAGGCTACACTAAGAACCACAAATGAAAATGAAATATGGTAATGTATGCCCCCCAATTTAAAGGAATTTCCACACATCATTATGTGAGAAATTACTTTAAAGTAGTGAAGGAAAGAAAATGAAAAAGGTAAAAATAAAGAAATGAGAACCAACTCAAAAATCCCTATACCAAGTCATATGTTTCTGAGTTAGGCTACATCATGTAAACAAAAATGGAAAAGAAAACGGAGTTTCCCCCTAGAAAGAAATATACCAAACACATAAGGGATCTATGGATTTGGGGTCAATATGTTCGTTGTTGCAATGTTTTAAATGAAAAAGATCGAAACTTTCATCATTCCCCAAAGCACATAGAACTGGAAGAATGACACAAAGAGAGCGAAAACAAAAGAAAGTTCAAGTTTTGGGTCAACATGGAAGAGGAATTACAGTCTCAAAGCTTTGCATTGTCTCCAAAAGGAAAACACAAGCGAAAAGAAAACAAAAAGGTGATAAAAGATTTTGGGTCAACATGAAGGAGACATTTTTGTCTTGATTCCTTGTGTAATCCCCAAAAGGAAAACACAAAAGGGTGGGTGCATGAAGTTGGGTTACACTTTTGTGGCCAATTCCAAAAGAAATTTGAAAATGACATAACTCGAGCGTGTTATAATGTGCTCGCATTATGTCATTTTAAAAGAAAAAAAAGTGAAAGTGATTCATTTTCTGTTGTCTATTTTTCTGCTTTGCCCACAGCCAAAAACCTTCATTTTTGCACTCGCATTCTAGGAGGACGTATTCTACAAAATTCATCAATAATAATTGCTTTTTCTTTGCAAAAGATGTTGCTACAATGATCTAAAAGGTGTAGGAGGTAAGTATTGTTTGCTATTTGTTTTGAATTTCTTAGTTTCAAGTTGATTTTGTTTCTTTTAGGTTAGATTTGATTTTTTTAATTTTGTAGGAGATGCAAAATGATCTTGCAAATCCTCAAAGTCCTCAACAAGAAGAGCAAAATATCTAACAACAAAATCCTCAACAAAATCAAATAACCTCCCCACCAATCACTTGCCAACACCTCCCTCGGGTAATCAACAAAAATTTGAGGAGGAAATTGAGAACAACAAAAAAATTGAGGATTTTATTAGTAGGTTGAGTGATCTAAATGCTTCAACCACAGAAATAATGACCCTAGAAAATTCAATGAAAGAGATGTTAAAAAAATTAGATTCAATTACCCAACAAATAACTAGATGGCAAGATAGGAGGTAGGTAGCTAGGGCATATTGTGAAGATAAACTATCATATAAACAAGTAAAAGATTTAAAAATTACTAAAGGTGATTTGTGCTCTTTATTCACTAACCCTAGAACACATCAAAATCTTAGCCTCAATGTGAAGAGGTTTCCTATTCACCACCAAGAGATTAGGAACCATTTTTATGATAGGTGGTACTTGGTCTTTGATTACCCACCTTGCAACAATTGTGAAGTCCCCTAATATTTTCTTAGGAAGGATATGACCTCTGCTAGGTCACTTTGTGAGCATTACTGTTATGCCTACTACAAGGCATGAGAGTGCCTGCTGTAGAGAAATCTGTGCTTTCATTAACACTTTGACCTAGTGTGTCATCCATCATACTAGCCCTATTTTATAGCACCATCTAGGGGAGTCTTTGGGTGGTGGCCTTCAAACCCATGTGTTTCAATATTACGGGGTGACTTGTTCATATGACCCCACTGACACTCAAGAGGATGCTATGCATGATTCATATGTTGCTACGCAGGATCCATATGCATCTACAGGGATAGAGAGGATGGCTAACATTTTACATCATGCATATGGCATTGATAGTCAGGTAAAAGTTAGCATGTTCATTGAATTTAATTTAATAAATTTTGATTCTAAAATGAAAGATTAATTAATTTAGTTTTATTATTTTAATAAAATTGTAGGGTCATGCTAAGGAGATTGGATACATTGGTCCTCCACCTACTTCTATATTTCTATATAGTACACCTATCAGTGGGGTATGTAACTAGTAAAAAATTATAAATTTATTACATGTTAATAACATTGTTTTACGAATGGTGTTTTAATATGTGATTTTGGATGTTGAACAGGCTAATATTGGAGGTTTCAAGCAAACACCTCCTAGTTCCAGTGGATTTACTCAAACTTACATAGAGGTAATAGAATAAAGAGAACTTAACTAATGAATTCTACTTAATAGATTTGTGTAGTTTATATTCATATTGTTGGTTATGTTGCATTACACATCATTAAAACTCAAAGCATTACTTCAAATTCCATAACGAATAACTAGATGTTGATAGATGACAAAATTTTAACTGTACAATATAGTTGTTTAGAAAGTCAACATAAGCAACACAATGCAATTACTTCACATGGAGGCATGTGCTTTCAAAGGTGCACCAGCAAGACAAACTATGGATGCTTGGAAAAAATATATGAAACCATAATAGTAAGCAATAGCATAGACAAGGCAACTAGTGATGTAGAGCATCATATCAAAACACTCAATCATCAGGGTACATTTGACCCAATTTAATCAAGAGAAGATAAAATTGAATAAGCAACTAAAATTTCTTTCTCTTTTCATCAAAAATCACATTGTTTCATTTGCAAACCACAAGGCAACAACAAGCCAACTCATTTTAATACTTCTTCTTATCATCCTCAAGCTTCAAACATCTTATTTATCAACAAAAATGATGGATCCATGCACAAGAAACCTAATTAGAGTCACTAAACAATCCACTCTTTCATCATTCACCAAGGCACCCTTCCACTCAATTTGCTTTACCTAGGAAAAATAACCAAAAACCAATCTTTCATGTTACAACCTATATCCATTAGATCCTAACACACCTTTGTCATCATCAATTTATATGAATTCAAAGCAAAAACTTGATAAAGAGCTCTGAATCTTTCAATTCCTTAAACAACTCACCAAATTTTCACTTTTACCAACTAGTTCCTCAAGACCAAGATACTACAATCAACCATTTACACCTCAATCATTTCATCTAACTTCCAAGACATTACTCACATCATGTTTTTGACTGAAACAAACCTAGTTCATATCCACATAATACTGATTTATCAAATTCATAAGTTCTTATGTAGTCAAATTACCATTTCCACCTAGGGACATATTGCTACAACATATCAAATCATCATGTTTGGCCTCAAGGCCTTCACCAGACCATTCACACACCTTTAATATCTTCACATTGTTGGTTCTATTCCAAAATAAACATTTAAATCTCTGTATCTACAGAATTACACACTTTTATAGTCTTACCACCATTTTGCTTGTAGGTCACATATCCCTTAATCAGGTGATTCCTTTCCATTCACTTTGTATATCCACATTCCCAATGTACATTCAGGAGCCTTTTTTAACACATCATAACATATCAAAAGTTCTCAATAGATTTTTATAAATAAATTGCCATATTCTTGAATTGTTCGCTCGAAAGGGCTACTAATTTAGGCCTAAATTACAAATAAAGTGCTCATAGTTTATCACCAAAATACTAAAGGACTGAAAATAGTCATTAATCATGTCACAAAACTAAAGAATCAAACATTTTAGCAACAGAAAGGCTCCATAAATCATTGTTCCAAAAAACCCCTATTCTATGCACAAATCAAGCCCTACAAAGGAGGGTTTATTGCATAAGGTACTTACAAACCTTAACTACTCCAGCCACCACCACAAACACCATGGAAATAGCTTTCATAAGATTTAGAAACTCACCACCCACCTTCATGCATGCTTTTACATTGAACACCACCCTGAAACCATGCTTTCCATGAAGGAAACTTTGTATTTCCTATATGATTCAACAACCAATAAGAGATTTCTTGATTTCCCTATTCCTATACACTCACAAATTGCTTAAAACATTCTAAAAACCTTCTATACATTCCATCCCACCAATCTCCTAAATCTACATTGGTGGGATGGTGAATTCAAGCCTTAAATGACCCTCAAAACCCTTGACTAGTTAATCTGACATACCACAAAAACCTTGGCTTTTAAATTTGATGGTAACTCTTCAAAACATCACTAGATGATTGTTAACACCTTGCATAAAGTGAACAAACAAATATATAGCCCATGCAAGAATTGAATTCAAGAACAAAACACAGTGAAAATAGGAACAAGGAACTTTATTTATTGAAAATGATTCAAGAATACAAAATTTGTTCTTCTGCCCGCCTTTTACATGTTTTTATATATATTCCAAATTAGATAACTACCTTTTGAGTCTTCCTCATTGAGTGAAACTACCTAAACTACCTTGTGACTTTTAATATTCAATGCTTCTTTGCCTTTTTACAATTTTTCCCATCTTTAGTAACATTTGGAAATCTTTTTTTTTTGTGACCACCTAAGGACCTTAAATACAATGAAGTAGGTCTTTATATGACCTTTACATGAATTTACAAATGGGCATTCAATCTAGACAAAAAATTGCCTATGAGAGGCAACTAGTAACCTAGGTGCTCTTGCACCAGTTAGTAGTTTGAAAAAATGCCTCGAAGAAATGCAGTCTCATGGTGATGGAATGGAATTCCATCACCATGAGACCACATTTCTTCGAGGCATTTATTCAAATTGCTCACCACCTTTCCTATGATACCACATTTTTCATACATGTTCACCAAAGAATTTTATCAAACTACTCACTTCCTTGCAGTTGTTGCTATGGCTAAAAGCCTAAAATAGGTGCTTTCCAACAAACTCTATGGATGCTTGGAAAAATATCTATCAAAGCATAATAGTAAGCAATAATACCATAGAGAAGGAAATGAACTTTTTGAAAAAATTCCTGGAAGAAATGCGGTCTTATGGCGATGGAATGCCATGACGTGCATTTGTTTGTAATGACATGCCATCACCACGAGACCCCATTTCTTTTGAGGCATTTTTTCAAACAGTTCACTGCCTTCTCTATGCCACTATAGTTATCGTACATGTCTACGAAAACATTTAATCAAATGGTTCAATGGCTTGCTACTATGGGTAAAAGCCTAAAAACACATCCTTTCGAAGAAGATATGGATAGGGAAAATAGTAAGCATGATAATTAGAAATATATAGTTTAATACTTGTACTCAAAATTTTGTTCATTAGATCTCATACATTATAAGTCATGTGACATGGATCGCTATTGTGACTTTTTTGTGATTGAATAATTTGTCATTTTATTTTCAAATGTTGGTTGTGGAAACACCTCCAAATTTTACGATGGCAATGGATATCATTGTTTCATCCACTATACAATCCTCTATGGCTCTAATAGGGGAGGTATGAGGCAAATGGTGTGATTGGTGTTCCAAGGCTTGCTTGCACAATCTACTAGAAGACCTTTTCACTATCTCCTTCTTGTAACCTGATACCAATAGGTTCTTGTTAGGCTTGGATGATTAACCAAGTCCTACTCCAACTCTTCTCCAAGAGTTTTCCTCTTGTGCTTCACCCTAGAAGACCAACACCATGTAAACTTGCAAACTTCTTGCTAACACCTAGAAGATTCTAAGTGCCATCGCCTCACAAAACACTGAACTACTTGTAGGGGTGTTAGAGACACTGAAACCATTCATTTTACATCCATTTAGATCCATCTTTGAGGACCTTCAACTTGTTGTCTTACCAATTTCAAGATTTTGCTTTAAGGAGGCCTAATTGCTTGTAGCCCTTACCAATCACCTTTTTGCTTTTCCTGCCCAAATTTTCCAAACAACCTAGCAAATGAACTTCACTTCTAGATACCCTTTTTGGTCCTTTAAAATATTCACAAGGTTTCAGACCCCTGTCTCCTCCATACAGTGGGTTCCTACAATCAAGGGCAATTAGGGCTAGTAGGCCTAATTCCTAGGGTTTTACTGCTTTCTCATTCAAATCTACTTCAAATGGATTGGTTGAAGCTTCAATCCTTCTAACATACCTAGATATGACAAAATCTCACCTGGAACCGTACTTTTTTTCGTACAGTACTTCCTCCCCTGCCTAAGTTCTTCCAATTTTCTCTATCAAACTCCTAACCGGACCCTTCTAAGCTCGCTTAGGGTTTGATTTTAAAAATGCTTGCTCACCTCCCCATGACTCCTATTGCTAAATA